>CM057822.1:13647762-13887762 GCA_030067965.1 Latrodectus elegans | reverse complement strand
AAATTATCAAATATTTTTGTGATTCTTTTAATGAAAATATAAATAATTTTACCAACAAAAAATAGATACAATTTCACAAAATTAATATCAAGAAAAAGAAAAATCAAGAACTTACTTTGTACAGTCTAGCTTTGCTCACAAACAATTCAATTAAAGTAGGTGTATGATCTATTGCTGTGTTGATATATTCTAATGCTTTGGTAGTACATCCTAAATAGTCAAAATGCTGAGCCAAGAAGTAATAGGCCCATAACAAAGCAGTTGCTGGTTCCTTTTCTTTTGAGTTTATTCCTGAAAATACAGTTTTAAAGATAAATATGCAAAAATTATATGAATAAGATTTTATAACACAATTTGTAATAAATTAGTCCTAAATAAATTTAAAGCAAAGATAGCATTAAAACATCTTATATTTTTAAGAATCTTTAAAAAAAATTATAATCACATTTGATTACCAAATAAATTAAACATTTATCCTATTTATATACTTCTTTCAAATAAAGGTATAGTTTAGATAAAATTATGCAATAATTTTAAGTTTTGGTTTTAAAGAAAGCTGAAAATGTGCTTGCTAGAAATGATATATTATAAAAAATTTTAAATATCACTGAAAATATGAAAGTTTAATTTTTACTCACTGTCTTCTGTAAAAACATCAGATTTAATTAAACAATCTACATAACCCAATACTAAATCACCAATGATCCGAGCCTAAAAAAGGTTATGAACAATTAACAAATCGTAAAAATGACATAACCATTTCTTCAAGTTCACAACAAAAAGACATAATATAACTTACTTTTTCAGGATCTTTATACAAAGGGCGTAAGTCTACAAACAGTGGAGGTACACCCTTATGTAAAGCTTTTTGGATATATTTTCCAACTAAATTTTTAAATAATTCACCTGTAAAAAATTCATTTTTTAAATTTCCATTTCATGCAACATAATGGCAAATTTAAAATAATTTCACATATGATTCCATTTTCACGAAAAACATTTTTATGAATAAAACTTATTATTTGAATGTAATTAAGGTAACCGATTGCAAGATGTTACAAACATTTAAATGAAATTATAATTTAAAAAACATTCACTTTAAGAATGGAAATCAATGGTACAATATATTTAAGCGAACTTCCAATGTCATTCTCATAATAAATATATTGAGGTTATTGACCACTATAACTGCATTATTGTGTATTTCAGGTGGAGAGTCATTGAGATAAATGCCACTGCAAGGGATATGAACAATAATATTAAAATCTCTTGCTATAGTAGGGATACTTTTCATAATAATAGGCTGTACTCATATGTAAAAAGGCAAGAAACCTCGAACATCCCAAACACAATCACCTTACAAACATGCATGCAGATATTCAGCACCCACAGTTTTACAATGATTATGATCAAACTCAGGAGTCTTTATTTTGAAGGTAGCTTTCTTAACATTAAACAATGATGAATCCTAATTTAAGAAAACTGTTCATTAACACAAGAAAAGTGTTTCCAGTTTAAAACTGAGATAAGGAATTTTTCTCACCGATTTCTGTGAATGAAACTTTCTACACACAATAATGCCAAAGGAAAAAAGTTAACTCGAAAGTCTTATTAGCATAACATTATTACACTAAATCACCTAATTTTCACAATGCATAAAATTAATTATTTAATATAAATTTTTTTCATGAGAAATTTGTTTTATGAAGAAAACAAGTTTAAAATAATTACCACTTGTAAAATCTAAAGGCCTCCGTTGAGGTGTATGAGCCCTGGGAAATTTCTCTTGAAATTCTAAATATATTTTCATTTTATCTTCAATGGTTTCTGCAAGTAAAATAAAAGTTAACGATTTGGCAAAAGATCACCATGAAATTGATGTGAATAAATGATAAATAATAAGGACCTGCTTCCATTGCCTTTTCCAACTCTTTATAGTAAAAATGATTTTCAGGATTACGATGCAAAAGCTCAACATAAAGATCCTTGGCTTCTTTCATATGTTTTAAATCTAAATGCAGCTTTGCTAGAATAAGAAATTATACATAATTGAAATCTCAGTGAATACAACCAACATTTTAAAAAAAAAGATAATATTTTCTAATAATGTTCAATAACCAGTAGTAATTGCTCAAATATTATCTACTGATGAATTCTAATTATCCGTATATATAATACCATATATTCCTATACATAATCCCTGGATTATATGTTAAAAAAGTAATGAATTTTGTTGTGCGTATTATACACCACCGGAGATAATCAGACAAAAAAATATTTTTCACTAGAAGTGTACAATAAAGTTTTGAAAGAAATGCCATTTATGTTACACAGAATAAATAACAGATGGTGCCAATACTCAGTTGACTTGTTTTAACTATAATCAACATTGTCAAAATATGTTCAAGAACAAATTCAGTTCTCTTGAGGGGATATTAAAATTGCACTTCTTTAATATCATTCCACATTCTGTCTAGACCTGAACTGTTTCGCCCATAAAACATTCAAATTCGTACATTCTCCTAGTGTGAGTTATTAAGTTACAGAGTAAATTTTAAATTAGAAGCTGTAGGGAAGGCAAATGAAAAAAATGCAGACAAACATGAAATGTGAGGAGCAAAACAAAGCAGGCATGATACAAAGGAAAAAATGTATTTCATATCTAGTTAGAAAGCAATCTATTTCTTTCATTTAACTAAGAACGAAATAAATATAGTTTATTTTTAAAATATGTCTAACCTTATTTTAAAAGTTAACAAAATCTAAAAATCAATAAATTTTACAAGAATTTTCTCGGACATTGATCGATATTGTGCTTTCATCTCAGTTAATCGAACTTTGCGTTTAGGTGGATTCAAATAGATCTTTATTATAAATGTTTTTTTCTGAAAATTTATTATATTTTTAATTACAATGAATATTTATTTTACTTTGCACCAAATTATCAGCAGCATAAATTTTTGGCCATTCGTCGGAAAAATTTATGCAGATTATGCGATGTTTTTTCTTTTGCTCGAATAAAGTGGCTTGCGGATAATATACAGGAAAATACAATATATCAAAAAAGATTTCAACCATTAAAATAGTAATACCTGGAAGATGTTCTTAAGGTAAATTTATTAGTTTTATGAAAGAATATAACTTAAACAGAAATGTACAATCCAGCACAAAAAACTTGGTAATTTATAAATTCATTCAGACAATAAACTTCAGTTTGAAATTATTATTGCATTGTTTACAAGTTAAATGCTAATTTATCCTTTAGTTTTATTTTACATTTACAAAACTTACATTACATTTTTAAAAAAAATTTAAGTTTTAATAAGTTAGAGACATTTAAATAGCCCTTACTTTTTTAAGCAAAAATTATAATTTTACATATTTTATTTTACAAACACATGAAGAACTTAATACACAGGTCACATATCAAATATTAGATTCTTAAAGTTAATTTTCTAAGACATTAAAATTTTTTAAGACAATTTTTTTGCTTTCAAATATAAAATAATATTGAAGCATAAAAATAAAAATGTTTAAAAACACATTAGGAAACAAATTTCACCATTAATTGTACATAAATATATATTTCCTCTAACATAATTTGATTTCATCCATATAACTATTAAAGCAAAATTTGAAAGCATTTGAAAGATTATTCAGTATAACATTTATAAAAACAATGTAATGATTTTCACAAATACATATTGTACAAATCATTTGTGTAACAGTTTTATCCAACTGTAATGAATCAGTGAAAGACTAAATTTACATAATTATTTTTCATTGTTTAAACTGTACATATATTTCTATAAGGAATTCATTGATTTAGTTTAAACACAACAATTCATCATTACAATTATTCTCAAAAGTTTTAAGTTAATTGGTCTGCATAAAATCTCATTTTACACACCAACAGGTTCAAAGAGATTCCTAACCACTACAAACACACCTAAGGCATGATTCGAAATCACAAAATGAAAGTTGAAACACTAATCAGTACAGTAAAATTAAAATAGGAATTGAATATAAAACAAAGCTAAAAAAGTAATGAATGTGATATCTTGTGAACTAAAAAAAAACATGAATACAAATTTTTTAAATTATAAAAAATCAAGCAAAATCAAATCAATAGAATTTCAGTAAAAATATTAAGCTTTTATAAACTAAACTCCGTGGCACAACAGCCCATGTAAGCTAAGAACTACAGTGACCATAACTGTTTTCACGACTGAGGGTCCTGGGGTGCGAATCATATGTCCTAGTTAGGTAATCAGTCTAGCGTGAGAGCCCCAGTATTTAGTTTCTAAGCATGTTTTGCATTTAGTTTATAACTCAGTGAAGGGATGAAACGCTGTTGACCTTGTCCAGCCCACGATCAATCCTTGTACTTGTGCCTTAGGAACGTGAAATGCTGAGACTAAGACACTGGGCTTCATTAAGCTCCCAAATTTTTACAAAGAGGTTCAATCAAACTGTACCAGTTTCAAAAGATTTAAAAAAAAAAAAAAAAAAAAAAAAAAACTATGAATTTTGCATTTAATTTCAAATAGTTTAATTTACAGAAAGAAAAGAATAAATACTATAATAAAGTACATCAAAAGTTATATATCACATTTTTAGAACAAACTTAATTTTACGATTAACTCAAATGAAAACAGTATTTTTTATGAAACAAATGCATCATTGCTATTTCTTATAATTTTGAAATATAAAACCTGGCATTTTATTACAATGTTAAGAAATAAATACAAATAAAATTACCTTTAGCTTCCAATACACTTAATTTATCACAAATTTGTTCTTCATATTTGTTCAAATGATTGAGAGCATCTTCTAAACTACCAGCTTCTCGCATCACCATATTTTGATATAACAGAAGCTCACTATGTTCATAGTCGTAACCACGTTTCTAGGAAAAATAATTAAGTTTCAACATTTATTCTTAATACACCCTTCCCTTTAAATCAATTCATAAAAAGAAAATTATAATAATTTTTTTTTAATTTTAAGACGGTTACTTTTTTTTTTTTTTTTTTTTTTATCAAATTTATTAGTGATTTTGATGCAAAAAGAATTTTTATTTCCCATTTACTATTTATTTAAAAATTATAAGAAGTACTTATGACATCAAGAACAATATCTAGTATGACTGGTATTATAACCAATAAAATAAAAGCATGAAGTAAAATATTAAAAACTTTATTATAATTAAGTAGTTTAAATCAGAAATATCTAACTACTTATAAATTTAATTTTATATTTAATACACATAAATATAGATTATAACCTATTAAATTTACAGAAATTTAAATAAAAAGAAAAATTACACTGGTTCATATTTTTAATTTTAGAAATATTTGTTTCAATTCCCTGCTTCATATTGTGTGTGCATTTGAACTTTTTATTGTAGATTTTTAATTTGTAAAAACAATTATGTAAAACATAAAAGTTAAATAACTGATAAGTTTGAATAAAAGATAAAAATTTTTCCAATGCTTACAGTTTGAGTTTTTCGGAATTCTTCCAGAATTTTCAATGCCATATCATAATCTTTTAAAAGATGATATGCCATTGCAAATCCTATCCAAGATGCTCTTTGGGTCGGTCTGGATATAAATAACTGATACCTAGTATCCTGCAAAACAAAAATGAAATTAACAAAATAAATTATAATTCAAAAAGCATTATTGACATAATTATTAATTTTTCCATTTGCGGGGATAAAAAATGTATTTGTTAAAATTTGCCCAATAATCAATACACTTCAAAATGAAATATAATACTTTATTCAAAAAACATAAAAGTTAAAAAAAAAAAAAAAAAAAAAAAGTAGCATTTCAAAAACCATTTTGAAGAACTTTTGGAAAATGCTTCAAAAGTACATTTTTTTTAGCAAAGATTCAGGAATGAGATGTTTCAAAATTAAATTTTTTTTATGATACTGATAATCTAATGCAAGCTCTGGAATGAAAAAACTTAAAATCGTGAATTTCACAATTGAATAATGCAACTGACTTACTTAGAACTAACTTGAATTTTATTATATATATATATATCACTTTGCCACAGCAGTATCTAATATGTTACATGCATCAGAATTTCCAATAATCAGTAAAAAAATTTTTTCCTTTTCTAATGACGAAATTTGATAAGTGGTTAAAGTTTCCAATTGAATATTAATTCTTATCTTTAGATTTCAATATATATATATATACTAAATTGAAAAATTATGTTCTTTCAGACCAATGGAAACATGAAGTCATACAAGTAGTTTTTCTATAAGTAAGTACAATATTTTTTACAGCAAGATTTAAGAGAAAATTTTCCAATAAATTTTTCTGCTTTTACATTCCATTAAAATGAAATAAATATTTACTCTGTATCCTTCCAGATCTCTCATTTGTATTTGAAGAAGAGACAAATCCCTCAATATTTGGATGTTGTCCTAAAAAAAGAGAACATGTTAATTCATTTAGTAGTAATAATTTCATTAAAATATCAATCTATTTCACTAGGTTAAAACATTTAAAATTTCTTAGATATTCTCTTAATTTTACCATGAAAATAATCATTGCAGATAAATTAAGATTCATGCATAGATAAAAAAAAATAATAAATAATAACATAAAAAAAACTATAATTGAAAATTTTTGCTTTCAAGAAAATATACCTAACCAGCATAATTTTCTAGAATATAAAAATTTGATTGGAAATTTATCAAACATAACACGAGTTTCCAGTTATTTTCTCATTTAATAGTTATGAATTGTACAAAATTTTTCAAATTGCAATGACATTTAGAGCAAGTAATGTATGACTTTAGGGCTAGCTAAAAGTAATATAATCTTAAATTAATAATAAATTTGAAGACCATTCTTAAAATAAGCAAAGTCAAAAAATGATTTTCACAAAACTATAGGCCATATCTTAGAAAAGACTTGCAACATCAGACTAAATCTTATTGAAATATTCATGATTTTATTTAAAAGAATGTAGTATATATATGATTGTATAAAGATTTAAGATTAGCAAGAACTTGTCTTTTATAATAATCTTTGTATTCTGAAACAAAAATCAAAGATACCAATAGTCAAAAGATCATAGAGATCAACACACACAATTTACCTTCAAATTCTTTTTTAAACTGAAATTTCTAATCATCTCAATATACTATTATCATTATTTACAAATATTTAACATGTAACAATGCCCATCATGATGATAATGGCACAACAATGACAATCACATTAAAAAAATCATTATTAAGACAAAATTGATTAAATTTTATCACGAAACTTAATTTTAGAAAAATAGTTATATCATTAAAATATTTCAAGCAACTCCAATAATGATTTCCAAATGTAGAATGTGAAATTGTAATGAAATTATACAAAATAATTTACTTACTTTATCCCATTTCAAAGCATTTCTATAACACTTAATTGCTTCATCATATTTTCTGTCAGATCTTTGGAGCAAGCCAAACACATGCCAGCCTTTTATAATGTTAAGAATGATTCTGATATTTTCATAAATGCATTTTGTAAATAAGATTAAAAACTTTAAATTGCAGAAAGAAAAGTTTAACTTTCAACTTAAATAAGCATTAAAATTTTATTCATGTCTACAAGAATAATATTTGATATCATTTATATAAATTAATAACAGTGGTTTAAAATATATATAAGTTGCCACTATTAACATGCTATGAATACTAAGGTCAGAATGAAGAACATTTGAAAAGTTGAATGAAAAAACATAAATAACTTCATAAAAACATAAGAGAAAAAGCTAATTCCTAAGAAAAAGATCACTTCTTTTCTAACACTTTAAGAAATAAAATACATTACATTGTAAAAATTAACTAAGGAACAATTTGTACTTGCTTAGAATTCAATAAAAAACCAGCAGTTCAAAATTACAAGTTAGTAAAAGGAATATTATGCTAGGTAGGAAAGTAAGTAAGCAGCTGTAATTCAAATAGTTTATAGTGTAATAAGAATTACTATTTATCTTACAATTAACTTTTAGAATTATATATATATATACACACACACACTTAAAACCAAACCAATAAAAAGATTGTAAGAAAACTTAAGTATGTTATCCAAGTACTGCTAAATAATCAATGAAAAACAACTTTTTGCTGCACTGTAGAAAGATGATTATTTGCTTTAGTCTCAAGAGAGGTATTATCAGAAAATAAAACTAAGATACATCATATAGCAAAGTTTAAATGTAGGACTCCTTTAATATAAATAATTTTACTATTCAAGGATACACACATGACTAGTCAAGTCATTCCTAAGACCCTTTCGGACATATTCATAAGCCTCTTCTTTTCTTCCAAGGCAATTAAGAGTAAGGCCTTTCATAGCTAGCGTTTCTGAAAAAAGGTGATAACTACATAATACGTATATTAAGTTATTTAACATTTAATTATAATTTTCTAAAAATTCCTGATAGTTAAAAAAAATTAAAAAGCTTATGCAAATCTCTTTAGTATTGATAAATAAACTGAAAACATACGAAATAGTTCTCAGCAGATATCAAATTTAGTTTAAATCATTGGGATTAAAAAATTAACAGTTAGTGCATATTATAATTGGTAATGTAATAATGTTTCAACTGGAGATAAAATCAATAAAAGAATATTCTTTCCTAAACAGCTTTAATTTCTTGAAAGAAATATATATCAAATATCATAATTTTTATTATAGATCACTAAAATAGATTAAACTAATTTTTGACATTAATTACAAAAAAAAATTGACAATGGTTACTACAATGAATAAGCAAATGTTTTCATATGAAGAATTGTACACTAAAAAACTATTTAAATCACATACTCATGCAAATTTTCAACAGATAGCAATTTAAAGTTAAGATTTTGAAAAACAATATTTACTATCATTTCGATGTCATCTGATATTTACACAAAATATTTTTTATTAATGTTTTATTACACAACATAAGAAAATAAATGTATTGCTAAAATTAGAAATTTGATACATTTGAAAAAGAATATATCACACTTCATAGTCATATAATCAAAGCAAAAATTCATTACGTAGAATATTTGAGAAATGTATTTTACCTCCATGATCACAAAATTTTGGGTTGGTTAAAATCTGCTTGGCAAACTTCAATCCATTTTTGTATTGCTTATGCTCATAGCATTTCTGAAAGAGAAACAAAAAATTAAATATCAGACCACTTTATTATTAAATATTTCATTTTAGTTTTATGAAATACTTTTCATTATTTTTAGATAAGAAAACTTATTTTAATAAATTTTTTATTCATATCTTATACATTTTTATCTTCATTTTTGATACATCTAACTTCAACCCAAGCAATTTCTTTGAATATATTTATATACTGAATAAAACAAAAGTGCATGGATATTTTATAACACAACCTCTTTTACTTAATATTACATTACTTGCAAAATTTCTGTAAGTAAATTAGAGAGCATAATATTTAAAATATATATTTTTTTTAATTTAAAAGTTCTAATAATTCTACATCTAGATTCTAGATCTTTTTTTTTCTTCTTCTTTACACTGTCATTAATTCAGAAACAGTAAAAAGTGTCAACATAACCAATTTATCCAAGTCATTTGATACTTAAATAAATCATTCCAGGAGAATTATCTAATTATCATTACTTTAAAAATAAAAATTAATAATTCACCTAGAAATGATTTGAGGTTTTCGTTAATAAAAAAATTTTATATGTGGATCATGTTTGCCTTATTTTCTTAAAATTTGAATTTCATATAAATTTTTCCTAGCGTTTTTTTCACATTCCCATTTACTAAATTTCTTAAACTGAAAGCTTTACCAGTTAATAATACTAAATTTGAATACATGATAAACATAAAAAAAAGAAAAGCAAGAAATTTACTATACATGTGAATTTTGAAAGGACTTTTATATTATTGGCACAAAGACTACTTCAGAATAAATACACTTTAGAAGAATTGAAAATATACTGAAGAATTTTTTTAGCTCTTATACCTTAATAATGAACAAATAATGAAAAATTAAAGACTTGAAATAGGATTTGATATTTAATATAACAAAGAGGAAAATATAATGGCAATTGTAACCAGATTAATTACAAAAGTGACTATTTTGCATAGATTCTGAATTCATGCAATAGCAAGGTACTGAAAATATTCCAATAGAATAGCATTATAGAGGGGGAAAAACTCATTCAATGTCTTATATATTTAAAATGAATTAGTAAAGAAAAGAAACATTTTATATTAAACTATTGTAATAAAAAAAAGCAAAAGTTTTTTTTTTAATCATGAAAATTTTGTATTTTAGGAATCTAGAGTAAGTTTGATGTTGTACAAATCATGAGAAAAGTAATATTCTTTATTCACATTAAAATAAATAAGTAAGTAATCTTAGAAACACATGTTTTATTATGTTAAGAGTACTAAGTAATGCCAATAGGTCAAATTTCATCTTTCAAAAAGCAAGAGAACCTATTTCACAAATACTCTATAGCATTATTTTTGTGATGAGTTTTTAGCAACTGTAAATTAGAGAAAAATAACAAGATTTACAGTTTCTTAGTATTTTATACATTGAATACAAAGCAAACTTATTCTTGTCAAGAAAAAATCCTTTACTTCTTTCATATAATTTAGAAAATCATCACCAAAAATGATACATGGGTAGATTGTCAAATTATGCTTATTAGTTGAACACAATGTTTACAAAGCATTTTAACAATTATCTGCTTAAAGATAAATAAGCAATACAGTATTTACATAATGATGATTGGTTTAGTTTATCATTTGTCAGTCATTTTTTATACACAAGGATTAGACTGGGATTTGAAACTTAAAATGAATTCTAAAACATTACAAACATTCATGCTTAAAATGAGAATTAAAAATGCAAACTGTTAACATTGTCACAATATAATGTTGAAAATTTTTTTTAACCAAAAATACAATACGCCTATTATTATGAACAGTTGAAACAAACTGAATTGAATACTAAATTCATACATATAATGTTCAAAATTAGTGTTATCCTTTTAATGTTAGCAAAAAGATATAGCTTAATTATACTTTATACAATGTGTAGGAGACTTAGAAACTTCATACCTATTATAACTCATATGTACTCAAATTTCAATAAATGAATAATTATTTCCTAATATTTAATATATATGTATATCAATTGACATAATTAATTTACACAAAAAAATTCACTTAATAGTAACAATAAGACATTCTCATTATTTACTTAAAAAAAAAATTAAAATCAAACAAAAATGTAACATGCATAAAAGTGAAAAATTTATTATAGAATATATGGTTTTTCTTCAAAAGTATTAAGTTAATCATTCATATAATATAAAATTACATATTTCAATGAAATATGGTGGAATAGCTCATTCTGCTGAACTTTAGAATGATGAAATCTGACCAGTTGGTCTTTATTACTTAACATTAAAAAATGCACTTCTTGTCAAACAATTTTTATCAAACTTATTATTTATTCTATTATATAATGGTAAGTGGGTTTGTTGTTTTATGATCAGCTTAATAAGGGTAATTTAACAAAGAATAACAATATAAAATGGATTGCAAACCACTACATGTATCACAGCTGAAAGTGAAATTCTAACCTACAAATGGTGAATTTCTAGTCAAAGTGTAAACCATGTATCAATGGATGAAGCATTCAAGTGCCTTCTTTGTAAATGAGGTGCTATTCTATTAACTTAAATGTCATGAACTTTAATAGAATGTTTCCTTCATAATCTTTAATTTATAAGATTTGGACTTCTTATTGCACAAATATTTTTATAAAGGGATCTAAGATTTATATACTTCTTGCAAAAATTTTATGTGTGACAAACTTGATAAAAGAATGTTTTAATCCAACATTAAAGGTTACAAAGGCACTAGGAATATTTTATTCATGAAAATAGATCTTGCTATTAATAAAACAGCAACACAGAGCTTTAGATTATATTTTTATTAAATATATAAATGAGAGGAATTTGTTATTCTTCCCACTTGTCTTATTGACATTTAAAAAGGATGAATTATGATTCAATAGCCACTTATTCTTTTAAGTTTTAATTACTATTTATAATTAAAAATAAATATTTCTAACTAGTGTTAAAAAGAAAATGCAGCCATTTTCTATCAATATTCACAATAAAATTATGAATCTTATATTCATTTAAGCAACGATGCATTTTGTTATAAAAGGGTCAATAATTTTTAATATGCTGTATCTAAGTAAATTTTATTTTCTCCAATTATTGATTTTTTTATTTGTAACACCACATTTCATACAGGACTTGGTAGGCATCTTGTCATTATTGGAAGGCAGTGAGTCTGAATGCTGGCTTAATGGAAGATGTTGTGTTCATTAAAGGCAGCCAAGGCATGTTAAATATCTTGTGGTCACAATATCCTCCAAGTAAAAGGCTACTCTGAGGGTTAACAGGTCAAGTATTCAGGGATCTTCTGCTTGTTCCTTGTTTTTAAATCACAAAGATTCCTCCTAACAGCTTCTATTTAACTGATAGAGTTCTACTCAAGGCTAAATACAGAGAAGCATACTGGAACAATGACACATATAAGCTCCATCAACCAGGACTTGCAACTTAATGTGGAACTGTTATAAGTATCCCCCTCAAAGTGTGAATCAAATTCACATAATGAGCTACAAACCAGAAACAGCTACTTAATTAGTAACTGAGATGAATATCACTCATATAATATTCAGTTTAAAAAAACTAATGTGATATTAAAAGATTTATTATATATTATTTATAGTTTTTTATACAATTTGTAGAACATTATTGATTAGCTTTAAAAAGTTGTATATTAATAAATTAAATGGTACACTTACAAGATATGAACTTGAGAGAAGTCAATTAAAATATGATCTAAACTTATAAGTTCAAAAATTGTTTTTATTACATATACTCTTTGAGATAATTAAAAATTTTCCTTTTGTCACATAAAAGTTTTTTTTATATATATATTTCAAGTATAAAAATAATACAAACATTTAGAATTGTATAAAAGAAATATTTGAATTTAGACAGTCAAACTTAAAATTTGCATACACAAGTCTTATTCTAAAATAAATGAGAGTATGTGATACTTCCTTGTTAATAAGCAGAAATAACATGACAAATATTAATTAACAAAATAATGAATTTAATTATAAAGATTATAAGAAGGGCTTTTGATACTAACAGGGGCAAATAAAACAAACAGGCCCTTTTGTTAAATTGTGTAATTCTTATTTACTATTCACACGATTGATTTTTATACCAATAAATTTGCATGAAAAGATTATAAAAATGTAAATATACACATTAATTAAAAAAATTTTCAATATGTAAACACAAATAATTTATATGAATAAATACTTGACTGATATATGTCAACATAGAAACAAACCAATAAATTCTAAAGTGATGTTTATGTACACATATATTTTTACAATAATGATTATACTTTTATTACAACCCATTCCTTTGATTTTCAATCCATTTTAAATATCACATGCAGATATTAAACCAGTAAATCATATGTTTCAGAATACTTCAAAATGTAAACAGAAAGAAAAGCGGTTTTCTGAGCATATGAATTTTTTTTCTATTAATTTAATTTTATATTTTAATATGAAGCAGAAAATACATGCATAAATCTAGATGTCAACACTTTAACAATATGCATTAAATGTGTTCTTTTAGTCGAAGAAACAAAACCAGAGTAGTATTTATTGGAGTGGGAGTTGATCTCACCATGTGATCAATAATTTAAATTGACATTAATGAGGTTGAAGAGATTTGAGAAATCTGCCAACATGTTTTACAATTTTCTCGTTATGAACATTGATTAAATGTTTATAGCTGTAAAATAATAGCGGAAAAGTGTTACTGCGGCATAATCATATACTGTATCTTGTAATGCATAAAAATGTGATACATTAAGGTCAAAACTTCCGCTATAAGCTTACCAAAATGCGTTTAAATAATGTATTTTCTTTTGGAGGCAAAGGTTGACTTGGAGACATTATAGTTTTCATGCAAGATGTGTGATTTATTTAAAATATTAATAAATGTATGTACAAGTACTTCTACACCACACTCGTGTTGCAACCGCGTGGTTCTCGAACCAAAATGGCGTTGATATAAACTTAGATACAGCAGTTGCCATGCCAGTGAAATATAATGACTGACATAGACACAAAAAAAATATAAGCTCGGAAATTCTAAAACAACAAATACAATGAGAAAATTGGCAACAATTAATTAATTATTTACGGTATTGTGGAAATTCAAAAACAGCATCAAAATATTTTGCATTTATAAAGTTTGAACATTTATGAAATGAGCATTATCAAGGTTAAAAAAATTATCTGCAAATTGTGCGATGATAATTTTCTAAAGTATTTATGTTTTGTATAACTGATATGCAATTTGTATTGATTATATTTCAAATTATCATGTATGCAATATATACTCTCATATTATATTCCACAGGTACCGTATAATCCAGGATCTCAAATTCTGAGCTTAGTGATTTTTTTTTATCTACCTCACAACCTCGTTTTTATGACATCGTACATATGGAGAAATAATAGGGACTTAAGAATTAAACAGAAAATTCTATTTTGGTAATCCTAGTATTTACGACATCTTGGATTTTCTTCATCGCCAACAAAATTGAGAATTCCTGGATCATACGGCCCCTGTACACCATATATATATATATATATATATATATATATATATATATATATATATATATATATATATATATATATAGACATATATATGTATGTATATGTATATAAGCTCCAAGCTCCATTTGAAAAGGGACTCAAAATTTTAATTTACATTTTCATAAAATTTACTTTCATAAAATTAAAATTGTGTCTTGGTGCTTATATGCTTAGAAATAAAAATTCTGGTGATTTAGGAGCTAAACTTTGAGTTATTCATAACAATATGGAGTAAGACAACGATTAAAAAATTACAGTGTTAATTAATACCAGAGTATCAGTCTTTAAGTTATGTTAATATAAACATCACCAACACGATATTATCTCCTTCAAATAATTTTATTCAATTTCCTTTTACTTTACTATTGCAGACATTCTAAAATTTTCAATCGTGTACTATTGTGGTATAGCACACTCTTCACTCCTGATCCCTCTTACTAGGGTTACAAGAATTTCTTTGGTGCGATGGCGCCAAACTCTGGGATTCACCACAGAGTATCCCCCTAGTAACAGAGGGAATTTAGCTTAATGGAACGATATATATACACATACAAATCACTTTTAAAAAATAGCAACAAATTTTAGAAAGAACAAAAACACAACTGAAAAATTTGTGTAAACATAGAAACAATCATATATAAAATTAAAAAATGCAAATGACAGAATTAATTAAAATATTAAAATAACATAATTAATAAGTAATGTAAGTGGAAAGTTTCTTTGGAAAATGTACACGTCTCCCTGATCTGGTTACAGTTCTGTGCATTTTACCAATTGATTAATTTTTGTCATCAGGTATTGGTTTGCTGGTATTAGACACTGGTTCAGTGGATGTTTCTGTAAGAAGATGTGCCGGTTTTACACGGTCAAGAGAAACAGTAAATTTCTTCTATTAATGTCAATGGTAATAGTCTTGCCAGTTTGTCGTAAGACTTCATGGGGACCGGAGTAGATTTGGCACAATGGAGAACGCACACGATCAATTCTCAAGAAAACTTTAGTGCGTGATTTCAGCGATGAATGCATGTAATATCGATCAGTACAGTGGGCGGATGTTGCAATAGGCTTTAGTTGCTGCATCACGTTTCGAAGATTAGTGATGAAATCACTGTCACAGTATGGATTAACTGCCATGTCCACCATGTCACTAGGAAGACGCAAAGTAGTACCATACACAAGTTCTGCACAAGAAATTTGCAAGTCTTGTTTAACTGCTGTTTGAATACCCAAAAGAATGACAGGAATTGTCCCCGTCCAATTATCATTTTCATACGCTTTAACTGCTGATTTAAATGGCGATGGAATCTCTCTACAATTCCATTTGAAATCAGATGGTAAGGAGTTGTTTTAATTCTTTCTGAACCTAATATGCGAGTAAATTCAACATACGTAGCTGAACGCAGTTGGGGTCCTTGGTCAGAAGTAATTACGGATGGACATCCAAATCGTGAAATCCAGTTGTTGAATATTTCATGGCAAACAGTTTTTGCAGAAATATCTGAAATGGGTATCGCTTCTGGCCATCTGGTGAAACTGTCAATAATTGTCAAGAGGTAATAACATCCAACAGAGTGCGGTAGTGGGCCTACGATATCTACATGGATGTGTGAGAAACGAGCATCTGGAAAAGAAAAAGTACCTAAAGGAGTTTTAGTGTGTCTTTGTACCTTCGATCGTTGGCATGGTTCCCAGCATTAAACCCATGATTTTATTTGTCGTTTCATCTTAGGCCAAACATACCTGGAACAAATTGATTTTGTTGTTGTTGCAATTCTAGGGTGAGAAAAATTGTGCCAATGATCGAAAATCAATTTAGGAAAGAGAAGGGTACAAAAGGACGCGGTGTTCCAGTTGAAATGCCACACATCAATTTACAATGAGAAAAATGATAAGGTTTTAATTCCAGTTTAAGAGAGGTGGTATAAGATTGCAGAAAACTTTGCATCTCTGATTCAGTTTTCTGTGCTTTGCCAAATTCATTAAAACTTAAAGTTGGCGATTTTGTAATAGAATCGATTTTAATCTGAGTGCATCGCAACCACATTCTTACAACCTTGCACATACCTAATGCCAGTTGAAAGCTGAAAAATAAAGTCTAAATTGCGTAATTGTCATGGAGAACATTTATCAGGTTTTTGCTTAAAAGCGTGAGTTAACGGTTGTTGGTTTGTATATTATAAAAGTTCTGCCTTCTAATAAGTGTTTGAATTTTTTTATAGCAGAATAAACTGCAAACAATTCTCTATTATAAGTGGACCATTTTTGTTGACTTTTATTAAGTTTCATTGAGAAGAAAACTATTGGTTCCCATGTCCTTTCCGATAACTGACTAATAGTGCTCCTACAGCAAAATCTGAGGCATCGACTGATTAGCTCAACTGAGCTCCAGGAATAGGATGTCTTAAAAGAGTGGCTTTGGCAATCGCATTTTTGGCGGCAATAAGGGCTTGTTCTGCATTTTACTTCCATGTAAATTGTTCGGATAATTTACGAGCATTAGAATGAGATTTCTTTTTATTTTTTTGTCTTTCCAAATATTGAACAATGGGTGCAAGTATATGAGCGGCTTTAGGAATCAAGCATCGACAAAAGTTAAACATCTTCGCAACTGCGTTAAGGTTTCTGGTTTTGGAAAATCTAATATGCATTTAACTTTATCTTGTAGAGTTTAAATTCCTTCTTCGGAAAGATGAAAACCAAGAAAATCTATTGAAGAAACAACAAAAGTACATTTAGAAACGTTTATACATAACCCATATTCTCTGTGCCAATTTTGAAAATATTACCTTTAAATGTTGACAGTGCTCTTGGGGACTTTTAGAAGCAATTAATATGTCATTGACAAAAGTATAAACACATGATAAATCACGTGTAACCTCATCTATAAAGCGTTGAAGAGTAGCAGATGCGTTGCAAAGACCAAATTGCATCCTTGTACTTTCGAATAAACCAAATGGGATACATAGAGCGGTTTTGTGCATATCGTCAGGGTTTATTGGGATTTGATAATAAGCTTTTATTAGGTCTATGGGACTAAATATTTTTGATCCATGTAACTCTGCACTAAAATCCGCAATACAAGGTGTCGGGTATTTGTCTTTAATTGTTTGAGTATTTAAAGCTCTATAATCACCCACTGGTCTCCAATCTAAAGTTCCTTTTTAGGGACCATGTGTAGAGGTGAAGCATAGTTACTTCTCGAAGGTCTTATATGACCTAACTGCCTCATATTTTGAAATTCAGTTTTCGCAATTCTAAGACGATCAGGAGCAAGCCTTCGATGTTTTTCAACTACAGGAGGACCTTTCGTACTATGTAATGCACAGTGTTATGTGTAATTGGTTGATTTGGATTAGGTAATTTAGTAATAGAAAGAAATTCTTTCAAAAGTTTATGATAAGGAGTATCTTTAAGAATAGGAACTTGAACTGAATGAAGATCTGTATATTTTAAGTGGCCAGTGGAATGTAATTTCGTTTTTGTGTCTCTAATACATTCATCCCTGAGATCTGGAACCAATTCAAAATAATGGAGAAAATCTGCTCCTAAAATTGGTGTACTAACATTGTCTACTAGAAATGTCCAAGTAAAATTTCTTTTCAAATTAAAATTTAAAGAGAGTGTCTTTTGTCCATAAACATTAATTGCTAAAGAATTTGCAGCTAAAAGCATTTGTTGTGAAAAAGTTTGCTTTTGGTAATTGTTATCAGGGATTAAGGATACGTCAGAGCCAGTATCGACAAGAAATGAAACATTTGATGTCCGATCGTGAATGAACAGGCGACGTAATTCGCGAGACAAAAAATATGTCACCTCTATTCTTTGCTGCTTTCGTTTTTCTGCCATGCACAAGGCTTAACTCATTTATCATCTCTACATTTCTTTCCGAAACGTCTGTGATACCAGCAAATGGAAAAATTTTGTTTGTGGGAATTGCATCTTTCACGACTGCTTTGACTACGACGATATGGTAAGCGACTACAAGAAAAAGAAAGTTGATCAATTTGTTTATTTAATTTTCCAATTTCGCGAAATATTTTAGTTTCGAAAGATTCATCTGTTTTGGAAACTGAAAACGCTTCAACAGGAGATGGCGTAACATCAATGATGCGATCGGAAGTTTCAGCAGCTTTCTCTACTGTTAGGTCAGAAACTGCAGCTAAAATAGTTTGAACATTGGATGGCAATCACTGTAAAAATAGTTCCAACATTAGTTTATGGGGAACATTTTGTGGTTCTACGCGACGCTTCATATTTCGTAAAAGTTCTGTTGGTTTGCATGATCCTAACTCTTCCCCTAATAATAGGTTTCGAATTTCTTGTTGCGATGATTCTCCCGAACGGTTTATTAATTCCTGTTTAATCTGTTTGTATGGATCGGTTGCCCTCGGTTTCATAAGTACATCACGAACTAATGATGCAGTTTCGGTCAGAATATGGGAAACAATATAATTATATTTAGTTATTGGTTCTGTAAAGGGTTTTGGTGTCGCAAGAGCAAACGTGCTTTCACACATAGCAAACCATAATGCGGGATCAGATCTGTTATGTACAGGAATTTGAACAGAATTAACTTCAGCCATGATACAAGGTTTAAAAACAAAATTGCGTTATATTTAACTGTTAGTAATAATAATGAAGATATTTTAAAGTGCATAATGAGAATTATACACATTTTAAGGATTTCTAATAATTAATGAATTAACAATTATAAAACGTAAATAAAAGAAAAATGAAAGCAATAACAAAATCGAATATAATATTAGAATCAGAAAAATTACGCATTTTCGTTTCAAAAAAAAAAAAAAAAAAAAAAAAAACCGTCAATAGTTTCGATTCATCTTTTTCAACAGGCAAAAATTAGTCTATAATGTTAAAGCAAGTTGATATCCTCACTGGTATATTATAGATACCAGGGAGGACAAACGGGTCACCATTAAGGAGATTAGGGTGTTATATTAATATAAAATCACCAACACGATATTATCTCCTTCAAATAATTTTATTCAATTTCCTTTTACTTTACTATTGCAAACATTCTAAAATTTCCAGTCGTGTACTACTGGTATAGCACACTCTTCAATCCTGATCCTTCTTACTAGGGTTATAAGAATTTCCTTGGCGCGATTGTGCCAAACTCTGGGATTCACCACAGCTTCACGCTGCTTCCCTTAATATCAGCAAAATGTATTATCACTAGCCGCAGAGAGTGACTGTAAGAAATGGCCAGATTCTTCCACACAGGGTTGCTGGAGCATCTGGGGTTGGGGATTTATCCACGTTTATCTGTGATGTCCGAAATCGTTCCGCTGATGAAGTATAGATGTGGAGAAGACAGTCCAGAGCTCAAGTAGGAATTTTTCATCTGACCATGATTCAAAAAGAATGTGAAGTGCTTGGTAAATGAGTATTCAAAATGAGCTTAACCTTAAGTTATAGCTTGTGGCTCACCTACATCGCTTTGCATATGCTTATTAATACCCAATGTTTTCTTCCGTTAATACTCAATTTTCTACTGCGATTTGAATCGACCAAATAGAAAGCATGGTTATGTGTTAAAATGATTATCAGAAGTTAAAATAAAAAGAGATAAATTTATTTTAGTCTACGTAACTTACTTCATTATTTATAAAATAAAATTATATCCTATTTAATATTAAACTAATATATTATTGAATCCAGTTAAATTCATTAAGAAATGAACCAGAAATCTAAAAAGGGCTCATATTACAAGAGGAAAATTAACTTATAGTCACACTAATATGAACTTCGGATGTTTATAATCGGAATTAAAAAAAAAAAAAACATATAAATAATAAATGCATTTTAAAAAGTAAGACGTTTTGTTAATCTTAATTTAATTTGCTTATTAATAAAGAGGCAAAATTCTAATAAGAAGATAGAAAAAATAATTTTATAACAACAGTTTTCATTTGAAAATTTTTACCCTACCTTAGAAATCACTTATTTTTATAGTTATTTTGTTTAATTCGTAATTTTATTTAACAAAATTGGTTTTACTTTTTACAGATTTGTATCAACAAAGTTATTAAGATTATTGATTTTACTCTTTTGTTGTTCTCAATGAACTGCATATTTTTGAACACAGTAGTTTATTGATAAAGATTGCGAAATTATAACATTTTATATTCTTTTCTACAGCTTGTACTTCTAAATCCATATTAAACATATTGTCAAAAATGATATTTCTGGGCTTTCATCTTTCCCTCACATTATTCTAGTGCATATAATCTCTAAGCTTAGTGATAAAAAATAAGCAAATTCCCCATTCCATAAAAAAATTTTTAAGTTTGATTTTTAATATTTAAGAAAAACATATATTTCTGAAGAAACTTATTAGATAATTAAAAAAAACCGTTGAAAAAATGCATTCCTTTGTTTTATTTTGGCTCAACATTTTATTTAAGAATTTTATATCTTTGAACTTGATAAATAATTCCAAAATAATTTTAAAATAAAACATAATTAGAGCTACTTTTTTTAAAATAATATTTAATGTATCATTTTTTAAATAGAAATTACAATATTTGGCAGAAATTTTATGATACCTTCTTTACCTTTTTATGTTAAAATATTTTAAAACTATTAAAAATTTATCCTTATACATAGAAAGGAAAGGCTTAAATATTTTAGAACGAAGTAGACAATATTATAGATGTAAATTAGGTATAGTCTGAATAAATGTTTGCTATATAGGTGAGTAGCAATTTTTTTATAAGTTGATGGAATTTATAATTCATTATAATATATTATTCTTATGAGCAAACTTCATAGAGAATCTTAAATAAAATTATCAAAAATATTCCTAAGTTATTTAAATTAAGATGAATCTCAATGTGTAAAAATATTTTTCACAAAAATTTTAACTATACAATGTGCAATGATAACCAACTGTTTAACAATTAAAACAGCTTGCTCATTATTTTTAAATTGTTAACCTGTAGTTGTAGCGCCGATTGATAATATATATATCTTCCCTCTACGGTTAATATATATATATAAGCCAAAGAGTAAGGATTAACCCATATTACTTACGGTTAGATGTTTCATTGACCGCAAGTCATATTTATGATTCAATATGGAGAAAACCTTGAAATGTTCAATCCGATAGACATGCTTGCAGAAAACAGAACTACATCAACAATTTTCTACTATTCAACAGTGGCTGAGATTGAATCTGGAACCATCTAAACTTAAAATCGCAGTCGGTTTATTAAACAACACCAAGAATCAAATTGTACTATAACGAGTCAATTATTCCGAATCTCAATCAGTTTAACATACTGTTGCCTAAATAGGGCTAACAGTAGAATATTTTCATTGCATTTTGTATGAAAAATATTATTATTTATTAAATGGTGATAGTTGATACAATATTAAAGGTGTAATAAAAAATTCAGAGACATTCTGTATACCAAGATTTTCAGATTGTATAAGTTATTGCCAATGCAATTCAGACACATCATCTCAGGCTATATGCCCTATATTTAAACTATATTCCATTTCTAATTCGTATAAATAAAAAAATTATGATAACATGTCTTCAGGTCGGATAAATGAAGTCGAATTGAATAAATAAGTTCATTTGAATAATTAGTTCATTGATCATTCTATTGAATAAATAAGTTCATTTATCAAGACTGAAAATTCCTTAATTTTTTATTTTTATTACTTTCATAATTTTTTGTGTTATTTACATTTAGATTACATTATTATTATTATTTTTTATCAGCGAAGCATACTTTAATTCATTCATAAACATATACCTTTAATACATGGTTAAAACGTATAAAAGAAATATAACATTTTCTTCATTCACATTGAATTATATATACCAAATGTAATGAGTCCGATAGGATTTAAATGTTTGATTTATCAGGGTTTTTTTTTCCAGTTGTAGTGTAGTTAAGACAACATTAAAATATTTATAATCGTATTTTCTACATGTATGATTCAGAACATATTCTGATATTTTCTTTTCAGTATCATGCATTTTAAATTGAATATAGAACTGATAAGAATATGTAGGAAAGACAAATAAAGTATTATAACCACTTTTGATTGGACTTAATATGTAATTCAGAAATGCATAGATACGAAATAAATTGTTAATTTTAAAATGTATAACTCAAATAGTGAATTATTTGTTAGTCCCACTGATCTTTATGTTTTTACTAGCAATACAATATTTACATGCATACGCATGAGATTTGTGGAGAACGAAATCTTTTCTTAAAGTTGCAAAGAATCCTTGTTTCCCTACTGAAGGAAAGGTCAAGTGGGGATCTGAACAGCGTGGGAGAGACTACCAGTCAGTGAACTTCGATAAGAGGAGATGAATGTCTTGGTGCAAAGTCAGCCTAAATTTTTTTTCTCTTCCCTGTGATTATTTGTAAATATGAGTGTAATATTGTGTCTTTGTATGTGGTATGTTTATTTAAATAATTAGTTTAGAAGCGCTTATTGTTTTACTATGTTACAAAGTGATCAACAAATCATATGACTCAGTGATGAATTTTATGCCAAAAATTTTGAGAGAAGGGAATACTGCGAGTTGAAATTTTAGGGAATGTTTCCCTGGAAAATAATATGAGATGTTTTCCGTACTCAAAGTGTTTTCTATCTTAAATCTCAGTGCTGATTTTCAATCATGATGAAATCTTCAGTCATGAATCTGAGAAATTTTAATCCATGCAACTAACAAAAAGATAAAGGATAATTTTTTATGAATTGTATTCTCTTTACGAGTTTGGCTGGTTGTGGTTGTCGTGTGACAAGTGTAAAGAGAAAAAAAAAAAAAAAAAAAAAAAAAAAACAAGTTATATGGGACCAAAGGCACGGAGCTTTGCCCTGGCCACATCTTCAGTTTTTTTCGGTATAGAGGGTGTCATGGCAGCAGTATGGGTCGATGCTGAAGAGGCAACAGAGATGCCTCGGATCTTGTGGAACTCCTGTGCAGTGCCGCTAGTAATTGCAAGATAACCTATACAATATTCAAAAATTACAAACCTTGTAAAAGCTTCTCATCTAAATGTTTACTTCTATTTAGCACATTTTCTATAAATAAAGTAATAATAATTAAATAAATTAAGGTTATTAATGCTTTGTATCTATTTTTAACTGAAAGGTTGTTCGATTTCTTGGACTCAATGATTTTTCAAATATTATATTTTAATCATAAACTTTTCAGAGACAATTTAAATCTCATGAAGCAAATTAAAAAGGACGCATTAAAAGGGCTTAGCCATCATGTATAGACTTGAAATTTACACAGTCACTTTCTCCTAAAACTTATCAAGCTAGAAATAATTGAGTTTGACTGAGATTGTATTTCCCAAATGTATTTTTCTGCTGCCATAATTTGGTCATCATCAGTTGAAAATATTCACTCTTAATATTTCAAGGATTTTAAAAGTTCGTTTTCTATTGATTCTCCTGTGTACAAATAAATTAGTTAAAATTAAAAATATTTTCCAACTGGGATTCTATCTTTTAATATATAGCTCAATATATATAAAACTTAATTAGTCTGTGTGGGATATGTTAAAGATAGAGTTAATTGCAATTGAAAAATATTTGGGGCTTTATCATCAGACACAGATTTTTCACATTTTTTGTTCAAGAAGAAGATAAAAGCTTATTATGGCTACTAAATGCAAGATAATTTTTAACCAAAAACTACCTGTAGCAGTATTTTTCTCCAATGTAATTTTTCCTCTAAATACACTTCCAAAACGATAATATTATATATGTGTCCTTCCTTTTTCTCTTCCTCAGTGGCACCGAGCAGGCAGCCAAAGGATTAGCGTTCTTGCTTTCAGTTCAGTAGCTCATGGGTTCGAAACCCATCTCTGTCATGGATGTTTGTTGTCGTTTTGAATCCACTTTAAAATGTAAGTTCGAGCCTTATTAGCCCTCAAATGCAAATGATGATCTTTGTGAGGATATTAAAATAATCTTTCTTCAATGGCACGACAGATCTGTGTGATCCTGGTTTTCTCAAGAATTTTTCTACAGGTCTCTCTATTTTTAGCTATGGTTCTGTATTTGATCACTCTTAAAATGGCAAGATCTCTTTCTATACAATCAGCTTCTCAACGATTGGCTCGGTCCCTAACTCTTTTCCCAGAAAATACTCTCTAGCCAATAATATTTTCTGTGTTGAACTTCGTGTTTTGATTCTAATAACTTGACCAGTATCTACATATAATTTAACTAAATCCCTTACTATTAAAAGGCTAATAAAACATCTATATTGAATTAAATGTTCGTAATTTTTTTTACTCCTACATTTACATTTTTTCCATCTAAGAATCTTTTTCTGTAAAAGTAGCGACAAAATTTTTACACTGTAATCTTAACATTCTCATTCAGCTTTTTCTCATTTGATTTATATTCTTCTTCTTCAATGACCAGACAGTCCAAGATGAGCCCTTGTCTTCATCAAAATCGATTTCAAAGTTCTTTTATCCTTGGCCATGGACATCCAGTTAGTCATTTTTAAAATTCGTAAGTCTGTTTCCAAACAGTCGAGCCACCAAAATTTAGGTCCTCATCTTTTTCGGGTGCCAAATGGTTTGATCGAGAAGATCTTTCTTGTTACACGATTTTCATCCATTCTGCACAAGTTTCTTGCCCATTTAATTTCCTGAATCCTTACATATTTTACTATTTCTAGTTTCTTAAAAGATTTATAGATTTCTCCAGATATTATTACGTTTAAGGCCACCAAAAATACTTAAAATTTTTCTTTCAAAAACAGAAATGATACTTTTATTTTTTTCTGTCATTGCCCAGATCTCAGCAAAGCATGTAAAAATGGCGTCAACTATCCTTTGATGTATCAACTATCCTATAAATATATTTTGATGAGCGAGTTATTGCTTTTCTACCTTCTTTTACTTGATTTTATCGGAATGCATAAATGAAATATTTGATGGTGATTTATTTTTGTGTTACACTGTTGCTTATTTGTCGTTAAATTTAAAAGACTGAAAAAATGTCCAAATTTTCCTAAACTAAAATATGATTAACGGTGTTAGGTATAATTCTAGATTTTGAATTTCTGCCTCACTTGTATTTTGATTCCGCTCAACAATATCTGGTGTACCATCTATGTTTTTTTTTCATTTCTATTATTTCCATTTCAGTTTCATTGTTTCTTTTAATTTCTGCATGTGAGCTTCCTGATTTCCTAAATATTCATCAATTTATTTTCCTATAACCTTTGCTTCAGAATAAAATTCACCATCAAATCTATCTCGTTTAGCATTGATATTATATTGAAACAAAGTATTTTCTAGTATTGGTTTCTTTCTACGTTTTCTTCTTACATTTCTTGCACCAAAAAATAATGTTGAACCCATTTTATATAAAATATTTGCACAATATATAAAATAGAAAGTTACTCTAACACATCAATCACTTCCAAAAATTTAGTATTTACTGTAAAATATCCTCTCTCTACTCTTGCTATGTTTAATATTTTTGATTAGGTACTCCTGTGCAATATGAAGCAACATGAAGTGCGCACCCAATAGGATTTGTCATACCTTATTTAAAAATCAGATGTTCAGCGATATGTATGTACAGTATACTTTTTTATATCAGTGTATCTCAATAAAAAAAAAATCTGTGGGTTTAGATTAAATTTAAATTGGGTTCATAAATCCTTATTTGTTTTGTAAAATAAAACAAAATCTTATTTAAAATTTTATTTAAGACTTTTGATTTTACTTCTACCCCAAAAAGCACCACGTCATCTACTTTTGTATCAATCATTTAGGCTATGGTCCGGCCCTGCGAATACTTATAAAGTCCTGCCCTGATAACTGCAAATTCTATGATAAAATCATAAGTAATACTACTTTTTTATAGTACAGAAGTAGGACGCTTTTTTATTTCTTCAAAATATTACATTTTTTTTTGTAATAAAATGCAAGGATTTTCTGTCTGTAATTTACAAAACTAAAATGGAAATCCTACTTCTCATTCTGCGTCGTTATTCCAGCATTGTATGCATCGTCAACTATCTGTAGCGCAAATTATCCCCTGCTATGGTTAAATTAAAAAATAATTTTAAATCCTGAAAGAGAAGAAGTATTGCATAAAAATTCATATACAATAAATAAATAATATTAATAAAATCGAATGAAAATTCATATTAAAAAACTTTAATTCTTAAAAGGCAAGATATATTTCAATACACACAAACCAAAATTTTGAACTGGTTTTCTCAAGATTTAATTAATAAATTCAGAAAAAGGAAATATTTTTGTGATTCCTCGAATAAAAAATATATTTGTGTCTTCATGTTGGTTTGTTCGCATTTTCATAGTTTTGTGGATTATCCGCGAAATCAGCTCTTCTACAAATTGTTCCACTCCATTCTGTGGATAATAGTGACTCATTATATTCAAATCAAAAACATAGTATTTTTATATAGAATCATTTTATTTTATAAGGAATCATTAAATATAATTAACATTTTAAGACAAACTTTTATTGAATTTGGAAATTATAAAAACATTTTGGAATTTTCATGAATCTAAAATTAAACATGTTTCCTCAAATTAATAAAAGTTACTTTAAAAGATTATAATCACTGATAAATAATATTGCATATGTATTACCACGTAATCCATTCATTTCTTTTACGAATAATCTCTTTAACGAAAACTAGTTTTTGATTTCCATAACTAATGATATCAATTGAGTCATTAGTTGAATCATCAAAATTTGGAGATTCTAATTTATTATATAAAGTAATTTCTGCTAAAGTATTTTAATAAACCGGTTAAAGAATAATAAAAAATGCATTTTATTTGCATACAGTTAATATTTGTAAAAAAACAGTTATATGACTAATTTTTTAAAAATATTCAAAGAAAAAGAAAATAGTTAAGTCACCTTTTTATTTGCAGCTTTACATATAAATGCCTAGTTCTTAAAGAGTAATATATTTTCTTTATAATAATATATTTCTTTTAATATTTAACGAATAATATATTTCTATTTAATATTCAATAAACTAAAAAACTAAAAACTGTTTTTTTTTTTTTTTACAAAATATAGTTTATAGTATTTAAAAAATACAAGGAGAAAACTAAATACATTTATGAAATATTTTTTTGAGAGAAAACAGTTGATTAAAATTTTAGTGAAAACTTTCTTACTTTTCTGTATTTTTATTGGAATTATTATAGCATTTATATAAAAATATATTATTTTATTCCCTAAAGTATGCTTTTAAAACACACCCATTTCTATCAGAAAGAATGCGGAATGTTACAATCTTATAATCCATAACTTATATATTTTACGTGTAAATTTGATTCTGTGAAATATATTGAGAAAACCGGTGGCTTAGTGGTACCGTTTCGTGCTCCCAAGGCACAAGTTCAAGATTTAAAACTAGGTCAAGTCAATGAAAGGCTGACTTGACCGTAAGGTCAAGTCAGCCTTTCATTCCTTCAGTGGACCGATAAACTGAGTACCAAGCATGCTTAGGAACTAAACACTGCGATTTCGCGTTAGGCTAACCACCTAATTGAGACATGTGCTTGCACTCCTGGGCCTTTCGGTCAAAAAAACAGAGATGAGTATTCTAAGCCTTGACCCGCAAAGGCTGTCATGCCACAGAGATAGCTAGAAATATTTTGAACTTTTTTTTCATCAATTTTAATTCATGGGCTTAGTAATACAAAATATTAATGAAAAGTTATAAGTCAATTTTTGCATTAATCACTCATAAAGAAGAGTTTAAGGTTATCCGCTTTGAAGTTAACATAAGTACAATATTTAAAAATAAAAATTATTTTTACTATACAAAACAATATAAATATACCATCAAGCAGTATTCAGAATTATAATTTAACAGTTATAATCCAGAATAGGAATTGAAAGATTATTTACTAAACATATAGAGAGTGTCGTTTAATACAAAATATTAATGAAAAGTTATACCTTTCCTTGTAGTTCATTACACTTTTGTGAACCATGAGGCCACGAGTTTTTCCATCTTCACCTTTCTAGAGATGGTTCTCTGGCCATTTCTCAGCTGACCCCACAAGAATTGTTTCCTTCATTTTAAGACCATTCGTCTAAAGGTTATTTTAAGTCAGGTTCTCTTCCTAAGTCAGTCAGATGCCCAGGTAAACAATATTTTTTTGGTTTCATTTTCAGGTCATATTCAATCCATCGCTAAATTATCTTTTTATGGTCATTTGTCTTTGTTAAAAGACATCTTTTAATTTTTTATATTAACTATCGTTGGTAATTTTTTCAACTGATAAATTTATAGAATATTTCAGAAACATTTTTTTTTAGAATGAACCAGTTTTGTTTTCTTATAATTAATTATTTTCAAGCATTCAGTGCCATATAAAAGTACAGATGTTACGGTTACATTAATCTATATTTAACTTATTTTTAATATTTTTGACTCTCCATTTATGCAGTATGGTGTGTTTTATTTATTCTGGATTAAATTCTTTGTTTATGCTGGCTTCAGAAAAGAAGTTTAAGCTCAAAAAATTAAAAGAGCTTGCTATCTCCACCTCTTTACCATTTACGTGAATTACATTTATGTTACGGTTATTGATTTTCATTTATAACGATTAATAATGGAGCCTGCTTTTCAGGCATTTTCTTCAAGTCTGGCCATTTTACTTTGCATGTCTTCAAGTCGATGAACAATACATAGTGTCGACAGCATAGTCGAGATTATACAGTACGCTTTTCAATTTTCATCTGATTCCAAATTTTCGATTCTTTGATGCTACTTTCATGATCCAGTTCATGATAATATTAAACGCTTTTGTTAGTACGTATTCCAACTTGTTTGACTGTCAAAGTTATTTGTTCTATATTCTTTTATGGTGACGTTTCCTTTGTTTCTTATATATAACTTCAGAATGATAGACCTTTACAAGGAATCCATGAATTTAAAAAATTTCCTTACACATTCTCTGTATATGTTATCAAACACCTTCACAAAATATAGGAAATTGAAGTAAATGTTTGCTGTAAGTTCGATATTTTATTTTATGATATTTCTGAGGATATTAATTTAATTTAAAATTTGTCATTCTCCCCGAAAATATGCTTGTCCATTTCTTAATTTTTCTGCGATGCCTTTCTAAAAATAGTATTGCCTTTGCGCGATGTCTTTTTTAATAATATATATTGATTAAAACTCTAGATTTTGAAGCTTTTTTTATGGAATTAAAACTGCGTAATTTGAGAATTTGAAACAAGACAAATATTCTGTACATATAAGTGGTGAATGTTTAATTCCTTAACTGAGGTAATAGGAATTATTTTTATGTTACTAAAAAAAATTATTTTAATGAGAATATCTGGATATCGGAAAAGTAAAGGTATCAGTTTGTCAAAACAAAATTCTTAAAGATATTTATTACTTGATAAGAAAAATAATCTGTGGATACTTTGATTATAAAGAATATTTTAATTCAGGTACATGAATTTAATATTTTATATTTACATGGGGAGGAAACAAAACTGCAAATTGATAAACTTTGTAATGAAGGTTGGAGTGTTTTTCTCCAGTGGATCGCCAACCATTGTAACATACTGGTAATGAGGTTGATTGACTGCCAAAACAGTGATGCTTGTCTTCTCAGCCCTCTTTGGCCATTCCATGCAATCAAATTTCCCCCAAAATTGCCAAAGAAATAAGTACCTACGTCAAAAACAGCTATAATACTAAAGCTAAGGGAAATGTGTTGTCCAGTCTCATTCACCATCCTATTTCTATGAAAATCTTACGACAAATCTTTAGTGTAAATTTTAGAATTATAAATGGACATAATTATCTTTAAGATCATCTTCAAAATATAAATCTTCTTAACTCCCCTGACTTAACTTTAGACATTTGACCGTTTATCCAGTATCGGGCTGCTAGACGGAAAATGTCCGATGCTGTCAACTTCTTAACATATTAAAAAAAAAAAAAATAAAATAAATAAATAAATAAATAAATAAAATAAAATAAAAAAACAGCAACCAATAGTTACATTAGCGTTAAACTGAATTTGAAGATAAGGATGTCCTTAACATAATTGTAACTTTTATCTTAACTATTTTTAGAATTTCCCTAGAGTTGCGGGTCACTGATTCTTAGGAGGAATAAAAACGATACTATTCCATTATACCATCGCAATCAATGCTTTATTTCAAAATGTGGATTGGTACTGTGACAAAATTTAAACTGCATAAAGGGATTAGATTAGTTCTATGAATACGCTTTACTCCGAAAGTTTTTCTAACGGGTCAACAAAGTGAGTGAAGTACAATACATTAGAAATATTACTTTCTCATTTGAATCTAAACTGCTTAGGCTGACAGGAGCATGGTAAAAACTAAAGAACAAAATCAAAGTAAATTTCATGTTGTAAGCAAAACAGCGTGTTCCTATTCTTCTGTTTCATGCGTTGTATTCTATTGTTGTGAGATTCTTCTGTTAACAGTAAATTCAATTTAAATGTACGTGAAAATAATTCTGTTTTGAATGAAACTTAATTTAAGTAGATCTATAATTAACTTTTTTAGATAATCATTTCTATCACAATTGTAAGTTTTTTCTCCCTATCAGGTATTTGATATTTTAATTGAAATTTTCAAATCTATGTTTATATATTTAAAGATTTTTATTTTATTGGTTCATTTACATAAAATTTCTCTACTCATTTCTGTTATTTCAATAAATTAATAATTAGCTTTACTATTTTTTATTAATTGATATTAATTTATTTACTTATTATGTTAGAGCTTTTTTTGAGATATCTAAATACGGTATGTGTGTAAAATCGTGTCTGATAAGAAAATATGGTGCTAAGAAACTCAATTTTTTGTAAACAATGGTTAACTGTATTATATACATTATTGTCATTTTGATTAACCATTTGTGTTTCTTCTAACAGAAGCTCATTTTTAATGCATATTTCTCTCTTATTTTGACAACTCAAGATGATGATAAACGTTTAAGAGCTCCCTATTAAAGCTTTTGTTGTAGTTACCAATATAATATTATTTGTTGATTTTCAATTTAAATAATAGGTAAATGACGACAGACCCGAACGGGATTGGAGCGATTTCAAATTTTCACGCCAATACAGCTCTGTTGTCAACTTAAATTACGTCACTACGCGCGATAGCCGTCAACCAATAACGATTTCGTTCGAACTTCAGCTTTAAAATCGCGCGTTTTTCCGAATTCCAAATATTAAAAATTTGAATATTTCATTATAACTAAATACTGTAGAAGTTTTAAAATTTGAATAAATAGAAGCAAAATTTTTAATATATCGAGCAATGGCGCCAACCTTAAAAAAACATCAGTGTAGCTCTATCTACTACACTGCCAACCGGGCAATAAAGCTAAATTTCAAATGTTAACAAATTTCATGTTTTTAAATTTAAACTCTATTTTTAATAGACCGAGCAATGGCGTCCACCTTAAAAGAAACACCAGTGTAGCTCTACCTACTACAGTGGCAACTGAGCAATAAAGCAAAGTTCAAATGTTAACAAATTTCATTTTTTGTTTTAATTCGAATTTTAATATAACGAGCAGTTACGCACACATTAAAGAAATTTAAGTATGCGGCACATTCTCACACTATCATGAAAAACGCAATACACAGAACTAAACATTCATTTACGTATGAAAACATCCATTTTTATAAAAACTTTAGTTTCTAAATATGAATAAAATTGTAGTAATGAAAAACAAAATAACTCACCTAGTCTTCATCAATCTCCGAATCGTTACTTTTCGGCAAATATACCGTTTTTGTCGTTCTAAAAAATTTTATATTATGTTTTCCTGATGTTTCTTTCTCCATATATACTCTGCGAAAACGGGAAGTCAATATGTCCTCATCCACACTCATTAATTTTGGCAAGCAATACAAAAATTCTAAAAATCGAATATCAAAACTCAATGCTTTAAGATTATTCTGTAATAGTTTCAAGGATTACATACAAAATGCGCATGTAAAATGAAAAGCACGTCATACCTACATAATCCGAACCAGTAACCTAATCTGGTGCACTTTATCGCATTCTTGGCGCATTTTACCCTCTGTACGCTTCTCTACTATTTAGCGAAATGGGAAAATTTTGTTGTTACAAAAATAATAAGTTAAAAGAATTGTTATGTTACAGTATGAAGCTCTAAATTTTAACAAGTTTTTGGAATTTTATGCATGTACCCTACATATTTATTACATACAATTACAATGTGTTTAATGACACACATTTAATCACCAAAGAACTTTTGCCAAAAGGATTATAATGAAAATATGTCAAATTTATTATGATTAAAAGATCTGCAGAAAGAAACCATTAAAATAACACAGTGAAAGAGAGCAGATTTTGAATTGCACCAAGAAAAACAATTTTATCATCTTTTTCTCTATTTTATCATCTTGGTGAAAAATAAGATCCATTCCTTATAGACATCTGTATATTACCGATATTTTCTGTATTTATATGTTAACACACAAATATATGTATATTTGAAATGTGTTTTGTACTAAAAGTTTCATTTTAAGATCATATATCAAACCAGTTCCATTTTAAATGTACCTACTACTTACCTATATTTAAAATGAAAATAAAAGCATTAACTGTGCTCATATAATTGAAAACAAAAAGAAATGATTTAGTTCCTCATTTTATCCAAAATTTGCTTATTTTTTGAGATTCAGAAACTTAAAAATTTCCTTATATTTTAGAAGAACAGAAGTTGATGACATAATTAATATAAAATTTTAAAATAGGAGTCACTACAAATAAAGAAATTAATAATAGTCAAGAAATAATAGAAAATAAGAAAAAATAATGAGAACAATAAAATCTGGATGTAGAATGCTTCATCATATCAAAAGGAATTAATTTCAATTATTTTTGCAAGATTTCTTATTGAGAATTAGAAGTGTTTGACTGTAATTAATTGCTTGAAAATATATCTTAAAGACAAAAATCTATAATTTCAAAATAAGAACAAATTAAATATCTCCTAGATTTTGAAGTCTTACTCAGGCAAGTCTGGGTTACTTAGAAAATAAAAGAAACTGTTCGAACATTTATTAAATACGAAATTACAACAAAGAAAATATGTTATATCTGCATTAAATATCTTGTTTAAATTAAAAATATTAAAATAAATATTATTTTTATTAATCATAATTTTAGCATATATCTACATAATGTTTCATTATTTACACTTAAAATTTATGGTGAGAATTTTTTTATCACAATCTAGACCATACATTTAAGTTCATAGTATCTAATTCATTTAGAATTAATCATATGTAAGAATTGAACTTTCTCTTCATTGGCCTATGAAGGAAACTGGTGTTTGTTATTTCTTTCTGAACTTTTTTCCTTCAGTTTCAATATTCAGTGTTTATATTTAAGTTATCTAATTGATTTATCAATCTCTAGAAACTATAATATATTTGAATAGTTCCACGATACAGGTTGTAGTTTTATATCTTTTATCGATAGTTTCAAATCTCGCAAAACTTTTTATTCCATTAAATGTTTTGTGCTATCTGTATAATTGAAGTATAACACTGATCTAAAATATGAAAAATAATGTAATTTCTTGGTTTCAAAGATTATTTTCATCATTATCTTTCAACTTATAAAAATTCCTTCTTTATTTTATTTTTCAATCTAACTCATATAAAATAATTGATGAGATGATTATCTTTGGTTCCAAGGTATTTATAATACTTCGTAGCTCCACTGTGATCATTTTGATCTGAACATACTGGCAACCAAATAGTTATCGTTCTTAGCTATTACTCAACACCTTGTGGTGGTTTGTAATGTACTTTAAACTTTAGATCTTGATGTAGTTAGTACTTTTGTGTAAATAATGACCATCGAGTAACAAGCAAATCAAAACTGATCATAGTGATATCATTAAGACCTTCCATGATTGACCTACTTTTATTATGAAAATAGTTCACAAACATGATGATCTAAAAATTACTTTTTGGGGCTTGTTTAATTATCTAGAAAAAAAAATTGCATTTTTATCTAAGCTGTTGAGAAATCTTGAAAGTCAATTTAAGTAACTAATTAATAATAATTGTTGTCATCTAATAACTACATGAAGCTGTGTACAATATAAAATTGTACAATATAAGTGATGATATTGTAATGATAATATTCCATAGTTCTTTAAAATTACAAATATAGTGAGATAATATTAATACTATTTTTTATTGTTCATATTTTAAAAGTTAACATGTCAGTAAAATTATAATTTTTCATGTGTTTTAACAATAACTGATTTGTTACAATTCATTGCTTTATTAAATTACTTTGACTTTTACAGAAATTACTGAAATATTATAAGTAGTTTTGTGATTTGAATATTCAATTTTTTATTTCTTAAAATATTGAATGTTCTTTATTAAATTTTTTAGGTATTCATCATATCTGACATTAAAAACTCACTATGAAAGTAAAGGTTTTATCTAGGAATCCAGATGATTATCTGAGAGAAACCAAACAGGATATCCATAAAAGTAACTCTATTTCTATTGTTTTGCACAAATACAACTCATGCATGTTATAATTTCATATCATTTTAGTTTAAGTTTAATTATACAAATAGTTTATGAATTTCAATGCAGAATATATAGCAAACATTTAATTACCTTTTGTAGCAATGGTGTAATGGAAAGGTTTCTGTCATTTTTTAATTGCCAGTTATTTTTTATTCAATTTTACATAATTTTTTGATATCATTTATTCAGTAGCAATTGTTTCCACTTTGTTCAAAATTATAGATTGTGAGCTTGTTAAAATTTTTAGTACTATTTCATTTCGCTTCTGCAAATGTTTAGTATTGACATTTTCTTTAACAATTCATTGAAAACAAAAAATAGTAACTCTTAGTTGAAAAAAAAATTTAATTTAGACTTAAATATATTTCTTCGTTAATTACATTTTTTCAAAAGATTGAAAGTTATTGTGGTGAAAGCAGTGATTTGGTATTTTGTTTTACTTGTTAACACCATTTGGTGACATCATCATCTGCATTGACAAAATGGAAAGGTCCTGGATTTTCTTATTATTCTATTTCAATTTTCAAGAGAGATGTAGAAAAGTGGTGTTAAAATTTTTGTTAAAAGTAATTTAAACTTTTTTGACAGCATTTTCTTATTTTTAAATTTTAAGATATTCACCATTTTGCCATTCAGTAAAGCCTAAATTATTTTCATTTGTAATAAGTAATTAACATAAAACTATTTCATTTGTAATAAAGATATGAGTAAATTTTTATCATCACTGTTCTGCACAATATAGCAAATTAGTTTCTAAACTTATAATATTTTATTGAATGTATTACATTTTTTAATACAATTTTTTTAATTGAGATGTCACCAAATCACATAACATCAGAATCTTATTTACTATTACAATGCTGTTATAACTACAATTGACTTTATGATGTGTTATCTTTATTTAACTAATTCAAGTTACCTTGATACCAGTTGGGAACTGGTCCTTATGTTCATAAAGTATTTGTAAAGCAATAAACAAACCAAATCTAAATATAATATGAATGTGCTGATCTTAAGTTGTCAATATAAAAAATAATTTTTGCAATTTTTGGAAGAATAATATTGAATTTATGGGGATAATAATTGGTAACTTCATTATTTTAATTAAAGGAATGGGCAAAAGTCACTTTACTTATCATGTTATAAAATGGCCTTTGTTTTATAAATATCTTGATTACAATTTAGCATATTCAACTTCAGTTAGTTTATAGAACCATTATTTCTACATTTTATATCCCTTTAAATATTTTAAATAAATTTAAAATATTTGTTTATATTTTTGAAATGTATTCATGTTCACATTTTTTTATTGAGTACTCTATCTTGCCCTTTATTTTGTATATACATTATTCAGAATCACATTGATAGTGTTTGTGTTGTACAGTGGAAATGCTTTAGATGCAGTGGCACCATAACTCTGAAGAAAGTTTTTTAATGCACTGCCTGATCACAAAAAGTATTTAATTGCTAGAAGTGTTTCACAAAATACATAAAGTAATCAGTCCAAATGTCTTTAATAACATATCCATTAATGATAAAAATAATTTACGAGGAAGGCAAAAAGATATGTATGAAGAATTATGCTTATTTATACCTATGATAGTCTTTCAATAATTAAGAGCTCATACAATTTAAACTTAAGTTTCCAGGTCTTCTACCTTAAATTTTTGATGTTGGCTAGTGTTCCCAATCGAGCTTATAATTTTTAGTGATAGAACTGTGTTCTTAGGAGTGGAGGACCTCAAATTCGATCCCAGTTATTTTTAAATAGTAGGAGATAAAGGAGGTGTTTCTACTTTCTGCATGCTTATCTACCAGGATAAGTGCTTAGAAGCTTATTGGATTTTTTTTATGTATAAATGAAGTTTATTGTCTTCCAATAGCTATTCTGCAGCAGTTCAGATGTTTTACAATAGCTTTTTACCAATTAGGATATCAGCTTCATGGTGCCAAAATATATTTTGTTGTATATTGAAAATCACAATTTGATTAAATAATGATTGCATATCTATTCTTTTAATCATTGTAACACACACAGAATTTTGCGTATCATTATTACAAATCTTTCAACAACCATGAATTTGCAAAATAGTTAAATGTGAACAATCTAAAAATATATTATCTAAAAATGGATTTTTTAGATAGAGACAAGGATCTTCAATTAATATATAAATTATATTTTTGTATTATCTAATGTCATAGATTAAATGTGTGATGTAAGGTTTACCTGTTGTATAATACTGAGCATAAAAAAACTTTTAGTTTCAAATCTTTAAATTCTTTTAAACTAAAACTAAACTGTGATAGCTCATGTGGGCCAAGGCCTGCAGTGCCCATCTCTGTTTTCTTAACTGAGAGGCCCTGGGATGCGAAGCATATGTTCCAATCAGGTGGTCAGCTTTACATGAAACCCCCAGTGTTTATTACTCGGTTTATCGATCCACTGAAGGAATGAAATGCTGAGTCGATCTTGCCCCGTGCCTTTAACCTGTGTTTTGGGAGCATGAAACATTACCACTAATCTTTACCAGTCTTTATTAATTTCTTTGAAGTACTCTTTAAATTTTATTTATAAACTTGTTCATTTTAATTGTAAAAAAGCTTACATTTTTTCCTGCTCCAAGAAAATAGTTTCAATTAGGTTTTCTTATCTAAATATAAGAAAAATAACTGCTATTTAAATAAAAATGAAATTTTTATAAAAATAGGATAGACTAATTTTAAAAATAAATGAGCATTTATTTTTAAATGTAAGGAGTATAAAATCTTTATTAATGAATTCATAACATTACAAATATAAAATTTAAAAGCTGGTAAAATTGAATTACCTTATATATTACCTTCTTTTTCAAATTAGAACCTGGAAATAAGCTATGGATAAAGCATATTGATAACAACTCTAAAATAAACTTTGAATTACTTTTGTTATTCTGTCTCACAATTTTTGATTTGGAAATTAAGGCAAATTATTTTAATTTTGTAATTTAACCCAACATAAAATTGTTTAATACTTTTTCTTTCAGTTCAGAGAAATTATGATCCAGCTCTTCATCCTTTCGATGTTGCTAGAGAATACACAAGAGCATTAAATGCTGTTAAATTAGAGCGAGTGTTTGCTAAGCCGTTTATGTGCTCACTGGATGGTCACAAAGATGGTATTCAGTGTATGTTGAAACATCCCACATCTTTGTCTCTTTTGTTTTCTGGAGCATATGATGGAGAGGTAGATGTTGATATATAATTGATATTGAATTACTAACAATTAAAAAATTTGATGTTTGTTTTATCACTGACAAATGTTATTTAAAAGTTTAATTTTTATTTACCTTTATCTCCATAAATTTGTATACATAATTATATATATATATACACACACGCACACACACACATATATTATATATTTGTATATACTACATGTAATTTGGCTGTTGAATGATTAGTAGTATGGCCTTTGCTTCAGTAGTTTTCCAATAGATTTGATTTCTAGTTTGAACATTGATGTTAGTAGTTTAGAGTCAACTTTAAACTGTAGGTCCTAGAACAATTACCATTAGTGAACAAAAAGTAACTATAGAGAGTTAATCAAACCAATATCTATGTAAGTTTATTTTGCAGTGCAATAGCTTGACATACCTAAGGTTTTAGGAAATTTTGTGAATAGTGCATTATATCATCATACTAGAAAGAACAAATCAATTATGAAGCTTTAAATACTTTTTCGCTTTTGTCAAGAGTATTCTCTTGTTTCTATCAATAAAATGATAAATTATTTAAATTTTTTTAGTTATGTTCAATTTTTTTTCACTCTTCTGAAAGCCTCTGTTTGTTTTAAAAAATCTGATTTTTAATATTTAATAACAATTTCCTTATTTTTTTGAATTGTAGAATCATAAATAGCATGTTGCTATAGAATAAGAATGATAAGTTTAATGTTTTTCTTGCTTACATAATCCTTGATTTTGATATGAATTTGTACTCATTATAAATTCTGATCGAGGAACTGACTATTTGGCATTCTTTTGCCTTCAATTCAACAGTTTTTTGGTTTGACTCTCTCTTCAGATATGGATGTTTACTACATATCTGATGTTTTAATCTACATTAAACTATAGATTCTGTAATAAATAGTCTTTTGTGTTAAAAGGGATAGATGTTTATTGTAGTTTTGGATGAATTTTAAACTTTATTTTTTATTTTAAGTAGCCCTAGTGTAAAAAAGGACTGTTGAAAGCAACAAAGAAATAAACTTGCAAACTAATGAGTTATTTTTCCTTAACATTTAAATCATTGTTCTGATAATAGTGATATCAAAATATTGCTGCAATATGTAGAAAAATCATGAGAGGCATTATCTTTGTTATTCTTGCATCTAAACTGCCTCATGGAAAAGTGTTATAGATTGGTTAATACACAGTTATTTAATGTCATTTCTTGCAGCTGAAAGCTTAGTTCATGAAGCCTTTTGTTTAAAGTGAATTCTAGATAATTCTAAACATCTTTATTTAAAATGAGAGCTGAATTTAGAATTTTTCAACTGCTGCTACACTGTTAGAATATTCTTAAAAATTTGATAACTTTCATACAAGACCCAATTCTATGTTAAAGAATATATTTATGATAAATAATTTTTTTTATCAATCTTTATGTTTCTGTAATAATATTTAATAAAATTTTGTTTACCCCCAAACTACTCTTAATAATATGATTCGGTTTATGTGCAGTTGAAATGAATAATGGTTACAAACTTAAAAAAGTTACACTGTGAAATTAATTAATATTTACAAATGACATTGCAAAAATGTTAAAAATTGTAAGCACATTATCTAATAATATTTAAAAGTTGGTATGTAAAAAGCTCATATTAATGCTTCTTCATTAATAATAAGTAAACTGTCAAAATCAAATTTCATTATTTAATAATGATTTGTGTTTCAGCTATGTGTTTGAAAATTATATATAATATTATTTCTGTTGTATCTAATGTTGAATATATTAGATACAACAAATATTTCTGTGTTTATATTCTAAATTGAAATTACGTGCTATTCAGAAAATCATTTTCTGTATGAAATTATTAAAATTATTTCTAATTTGTATATTTTATTCTAAGTTTATTTTTTTAATCAAAAATTCAATTTAGAAATTATTGATTTAATAAATTTATAGGTGGGGTTTTTCAATTCACTAGATATGAAATACATTTTATTTAAATTCCAATTTATTTTATTGGAAGACACTTGTTGAAACAATACTATGTACACAACTGTATGTGCTATGTAAGTTATTTTCAGTTTTAGAGAAAAAACATACTGAAATTATTAATAGATTTTACAGGCATTACTTTTCAATTTTATTATAATTCATTAAATAATTATCTAAACAAATCATTAAATAATTATTTAAACAACAATTTAACCTCATTTAGCGAATATGACATAAAAAATATTAATTTTTGAAAGATTTAAAATTGAATTTTTTGCTTTATTGTATGAAGCTTCTTAAAGAGTGAAAGAAAAAGGTTTCAATAAAAAGTGTTTTTAATATATCTTTCTCACAAATATAATTATATTTAAAATACTATAAAAATGTGAAAATTTAATAAGAAAATAAAAAATTATTCTTAATGTAGTTTCAAAATTATTAATTTTTTTCCCTTTAAAATCAACTATAAAATTGTAATTCTAGAAAAGAGATGAAAATTTTAAATTTCTAAATTTATTATGTGTGCTTGCTCATTACTGTAGTTGGGTATTAATTGATGACTTCAACTATAATATATATTCAACATTATCTTTTGTCATTTAGACTTGGTCGAAAATAACTTTTCTTTGTAGATTCGAATGTGGAATTTAGCTACTCGGAAATGTTTACATTCAGTTCAAGCTCATGATGGAATAGTTCGTGGACTTTGTATGTCTACAGATGGGAGTCGTTTGCTATCAGTAAGTTATAAATGCAGAATTTAATTTTTATGGTCTCAATTGTGCTCTATCTCAAATTTTATGAGTTTTATTTTTTTTAAAAAAGTGGATATTTTTCATGTTAATATACAAATCTGAAAGGAATGATTTGCTACATCTCAATGAATAAATTTTGCACTTGAATATAATATTTGGAACTATATATATGTTTTATTACTTTTTAATATGTGTTTATTGCTTTTTCCAAACAACTGCAAAATAACAAATAAGGTCTATTATCTCAACTTATTTTTTTACTTTGAATTGGGCTGCAATATTATACACTAAAAACATAAACAGCTGCTAAAAGTTTTATTTAGTAACTTTAATAAACTTTTATAGTTTTCAAAAGTTTTTATTTATTTTTTTATCTAATGATATTCCTGAATTTTGATTTTGTCTACTTCAAAATTATCTATTTTCTTTACCCTTTTTTAAAATTTAAATTTGGGGAACTGCTTTATTAAAATTTTTATATAAAAATTTATTAAAACAGAGTATTTTGTGAATTGAACATGTATAAATTAAGTTGATAAAATTAATATTTTTGCTATTTTTTACATTTTTGTTACTTTGCTTAGATTTTGTTTTAATTTTTTACTGTTTGTCAGAATAGTTTCATTTGCAGAGTAATTAACAAAATTTCTTCTGAAAATGAGACTAGGCTATTGTAGATTGTATAAATTTTCTTCTAACCTAATTAATTTGATGAGTACTTCTCTAATATATTCTTAAAAATAATATGCAGTAAATATTTTTAGTAAATAAATGCTTGAATTACTTCATTTGTATTGGAATTAATATATTAATTTCTAGATTTTTGTTTGAATTCTGAGCACAAGACAAATACTTTACATATGTTATTTCTTGAACTGTGATACTGGAGAAAAAATAAATTAAAAATTTAAAATGTATGAGCAATCAAAAAGATGTTAAAAATATGAACAAAAGCATGTTCATAGGCAACTCACTATAAACATTAACTCATTCTCTGAAATCTGAATATTAGAAATTGCTTTCATAAAAGCCTAAAATAGTATTTTCTTTACATTTATTTTAATCAAATAATTATGGTTGAAAATAATAAAAATTCATTAGATTTTTAATAAAGTCATGAAGAGAGTATATCTGTTAAGAATAAGGAAATATGTGAGATTTTTTGTTCACTTTATTCTTTAAAGGAACATTAAATTTGTTTTTCTAAAATAATGTTTTAGATAAATTTGACCTATACCAGCAAAAAAAGCAATCATCTGAGAGAAAAGAAAATCATTTTATACGAGACTAAAATGATTTATATTTTTTATTCTGACTTTTCTCTGAAATACTTTATGGAATATTATACTTGGATGAAATAATGTTATTTATGAATACAGTTACCAAAAAAATATTCATATTAAATGTCTTACAAAAATAGTAAAATTTGTTAAGCTGAATTTTGTTAGAATGTGTCTATATCTTATTATTTTATGAAAAAGTATTGTAGTTATCAATAAATACACACTAACAGGTATTGCTTTTATTTTTAAATTTTTTATATTTTTAAATTATGTTAATTAATCTTAAAAATTGCTGAGTTATCAAATGTTTCAATGTCATAATCATTTTTGAATGTTTTTGATTGCATCAAAATTAAATACATTACATAATCAATTTATAAATCTTTTTATATGCTCATGCTGAAGAATTTCTTTTTAAAGTTCCATTGATTTACTAATTTATAATTATCCTTTAAATGTTTTTTTTTTAAATTGTTCAAACATATATTTTGTGTTTTATTTGTTACTTTTCCATACAGCTAAAACTTTTTTATTATTTTAGGTAGGAGATGATAAAGTTATTAAGCATTGGAGTTTGGAGGAACCTGCTTTAACTGAACCAATTGATGCCATCATTACAAAGGTTTTTCTCTTAAATATTATTTTTTACAGTAAATGACACATTTTTAAATTGTAATGCATTCACCTTTATTGATTTTTCTCACATTATGACAGTTCAACTATTGGTGACAATGTGAAATATTATTAAATTGCTCCTCTTTTTTTGTTGATTTTGTTTATTGCTTCAGTGCTTTATTTTGCTGTAATATTTAATACAAAATATATACAAAATAATGATAATAAAATAACAATTAAAATCCTCATATTTCTAAAGCAAATGATTTTGTAGTATTAATTAAGTATTTAATTCAGTTCAAGTGCTTAATTATTTTCTGCAAAATGTTATAAATTCATTTTATTTATTATTACCTGCACAGGATTTTACATAATAAGATGAAATTCACAAAATTTGTACAGTCATCAAAGGGGAAAAAATAGTACTCTTTTAAATAATTAATTTATAATTTTCCAGAAAGTGTTCAGCTATTGGCTATTTATTATAAAATAATCAGAAAAGTTTAGTCAGAAATTAATAATGACTAAACTAAACTTAATGGCACAACACCCCATGTGACTATGTGAGGGCCAAGAGCCTACAATGCCCATATCTTTTTCATGACTTAAGTGCATGTCCCAATTAGGTGGCCAGTCTTATGCAAAACTCCCAGAGTTTAGTTCCTAAGCATGCTTAATACTCAGTTTTATCAACCCACTGATTCGATGAAAGGCTGAGTCAACCTTGCCCACCCTAAGAATTGAACTTTGAATATGTGTCTCGAGAGTACAAAGCACTATCACTACACCACTGGGTTTCTAATAATGATTATATTTGCTAAAAATGTAAACCATTCAGTTAATATATTATTTAACCATTATTAAATAATCTACCATGTAAACAGCAGTTTTAAAAATTGAAAATCGTTTTTTTTTTTTGGTAATAAATGAAATTCTTCATGTCTTGGGTGTATTAAGTTGAAGCTGTAATATTAAAATTCGATAGAAATTTGTTTGAATTTCATCTAAGTTTGCTGTTCAGGTTATCCCAGTAAAATGAATCTTCCTTTGAATGCAATTTTTAACAAAATGTTTTATATGTATAAAGTTTAATTATTTTAGAAATGCGTGTTTTTATGTAAATTCCTAATTGTGTTTCTTAGAACATTTATTTTTAAATTATATTTTCTTTATTATTTATTAATTATAAATTAATTAATCTACACATTAATAAATTAACTTTTTTTTAATATGTTATTTCTTCAGACTGTTTTAACTGGTATTAGTCATCATCGCAAACAGTCACTGTATGCTACTTGTGGGGAGAAAGTTGACATATGGGAAAGTACAAGATCAGAGCCACTGCGATCTCTAACTTGGGGAGTAGATACTGTTAAAACAATTAAATTCAATCCTATTGAGGTTTGTATTTTATTTTTCTTCATTATTGCTTCAATTGTTTATGATCTATTTATTTTTTAAATTTTTTCACTAATGATTTTTAATGCATCTTCTATGCAATAATTAAGGTGTTAATATAATTAATATATACATTTTATATTTTCATTCTATTGACAGTGCAGCTATAAATAATTCATGTAAATTATTCCTGTTGGTGACAGATTTGATATTAACCATTATTAAAAATATAGAGATGGATATTATGTTTCTGTTTTCTGCATTCACTTTTATCAAAGTGATTGCTTAATAGTTTCCTTAATTTCCTCTCTAATGACTCCCAGTTGGGGGCTGAAAGACGAGCACTTTACATTTCATCTTCAGCTGCTCACAGGTGTTATCACCATTTTTATCATGGATATTTAATCGGAACTAGAATTTTTTTTTAACTCTTGTTTCTGATCGTATTTGGACTTGTATGCAAAAGGTAATTTTAATTTGGCTACTAACAAAACTGCAAACTTGTAAAAAACCCTAATTAAAGTTGTATATTATAGGTTCCTACTCAATATTTTACAACTTATAGTATTAGACTATCTGCTATGCAGTGTTAAACTAGTTTTTTTTTTATTTTTTAGTTTGTTTTCTTTATATTTAATGATTCTTTATTATTGATTTTTTTCAGATCTGAGATTTTAAAGTATTTTTAAATGTTATTTTAACCCTTTGCGGTTCAGTGTTCCAGGTGATAAGAATGTTATCATAAAATGCAGCGATTTGGTTCAAACTTTAAATTGTTACCAAATCGCTGCATTTTATGATAAAAAGATGAAATTTGGCTTAAAATGTTCCTTAGACTCTCTGTTTCAATAATAGATGGCAACACTACATAAGAGGATCAATAATTTTCAATTATAGCAGATTATTTAAATTCCTTTATTTTGCAGGAATATTTCCCAATTTTTTCTTATACAAAAATAATTATTTGAAAAGAAATTTCTATGTTATTTTGTTGCCTGTACCTTGAACTATTGATTCTATATTACTTTAAATTTATCACGCATAAAGTATACACAGAATTATCTGTTAAATTTAGGTGTTCCATCAACTAGAACACTGCGTCGCAACGACTATTTTCCTTCCCACGATTTAGAGTACAATTAGCCTTAAACTCAATGCTGAGGGGAACAGCTGTGTTTATTTTTTACTGTTTTTCTCTCTTTTGGGGTGTAATAAATTAATATTGAGGAATGTACAAGGAAGGATATATGGATAATATTTCTACATCCTTATTGGCCTCTTGAATTGGGAAGCTTCAGTGTGGTATAGGAATATATCAGTTAGTTCGAATCCTCTCTAGTTAGAGAAGCATTATTTTTATTCTCTTGATTTTTCCTTTCAGAGCTATTCATTTTATAATATAGTGTTTATATTTTTTTGAATTTATATATTTTTAGTTTACTTTTTTCAAGTATAATTTTAGTTTCTAGTTAATTTTTTTAAATCTGTTAATTGCAAATAAATGGCATGTAGAGGTCTTAGTCCTTCTGAAGCAATAAGAATGCTTCAAAAATTGCCCTCTATTAGTGAATCAGAATATATGTACGGAGTAGAGTAGCAAGCCTTCTTGTGATGCACCTTAATCCATGCTAAATCTCCTACGCAGGTGTAATGCATTGTTTTGTCATTCATATACAAAAATATTTACGCTTATATGGGCTTCACTGCAATACTTGCTTTTTACGAGTTTTACGGCACAATGTTCCATGTGATGGAACACCTACAAAATCGAAATGGTACATGCAACCTTTACAAAATTTTCACTGTTTACTCGTATGGGCCTAAATAGAAAACCTACAAATTTTTTTGTTAATATTTCAACCTTAAAGGTTAGGGCACCTGAAAGGGTTAACCAAGAATGTTGTGTTAAAGATTTAACACAAAGTAATTCCCTTTTAAAATAAGTTGAAGGAATTCTAAAATTGATTTCATTTTTTGATTTTTGATAACTTTACTAATGCTGATATACTGTTTGACAATAATAAAACATCAGAAATGCTTGACTACATTAATATATATTTTATAATTTTTTTATCTGAAAACACTTGCTTGATATTGCCAACATGTTTTTTCATATTATATTCTAGTAAGTATTTAATATATGAAAGAGAGAAAATAAGTAAGGAACAAAAAAATTTTTTTTGTAGCTAGTGTTTTCTAGTGATTGCTTTTTGCTATTTGTGATCATATGCACTTTTTTCAATTAATTCTTTATTTGTCTAAATGAATATTTATTTTAGTTATAGGCTGTATTGAAAATTTATTTTAAAAGATGTAATTCACTTTTATTATTTTTTTAGTATATAAAATATTAAACTTAAATATTTAGTCTAACTTTTAAATTAAAATAAAGTGACATTCTGTGAAATAAACATTTTGTTTTATGTTTCAATTTATTCAGAATTTTAAGTTTGTACTTAATTTAGTATTGGATTTAAAGCTATTACTGCAATGATTTAAAAGCATTGTAAAGCATAGCAAGTTAAAATTTCCATTTGATTTACAAGGGTTTCAAATGAAAAGGTATAAAATGTTGTAACAACATAGCTATTAGCATATTCATCTATGCCATTATGGAAGACAGTAGAGAGACATCTAGCGCTATGATTAGAGTCTCCATCATGGATTAGAGCATGTATGGATGTTTGCATGCACAGGGGAGAGCAGAAGCTCTTATCACAAAAGTGCCGTCCAATTGATGTGGCAGTATGTGAGAGGACGGATGATGTTCACATTGTAAAATTTCACTATTGAGGGGGGGGGCAGTAAGGCATTACCCGATGTCTGAAAGTAGAAAGGTGTTAAACCGGCTAATATTATTGCCAGATTGTGACTGTATACTTGGATGACTATATGTCCAGTAAATCAGTGAGAAAGGGGAGTGCCCATTTTCATGCAGACTGAGAATTTTAATGATCAAGCCAGGCAAAGACAGTCATCAACAAAGTGGACGAGTTAGTGAGAAGTTAACAACATGTCCCACCAGGGATGTTGGCTGGGTAAGCGGAATTGTATGACAATTATTCCTGACAAATTGCATTATCAGAAACACTGCACAGTGGGTTCTGAAGCAGCTTACTGACCAACAAAGGGAATAGTGTGCAGGGCTAGCATTTCAACATCTGTTTCAGTATCAGCTTTCCTAGAGAGGATCATCTCAAGTGATGAGAGCTGCTGCCATCATTACGAGCCTGAGACAAAATGGGACAGCATGCTGTGGAAACGTGCATCATCACCTTCCTCTAAAAATTTAAAGCCATGGTGTTAGTAAGCTTGTTGAATTTCTTGAACATAAAAAAACCATTAACTCTGATGTATACTGTGAGAAACTCTGACACTTACTCAGGTCCATCAAGAACAAAAAATTGGAACTGCTCATGGAGGGTGTGGTTCTGCTCCATGATAAAGTATGTTCACAAGTCTCCTGGTCTCAAATGTTGAACTGGCCAAGTTCAAGGGCAAGCAGCTTGACCATCCACTCTACAGTTCAGACATGTCACCTTGTGATTTCCATGTGTTTGGTCCCCTGAAAAATCATCTTAAAGGGAAGTGGTTCAACTTAGACGATGAACTCAAGAAATGAAAGACTAAGTCTTGTGGTGGTCACAGAAATATTGGGAAAAAGGATTTCTTTAGCTTGTTAATCAATGGGATCATTGCACTCTTGCGAACGTTGCATACTTTAAATAAAGTCTTAATTTATGTCCAGAATGTCATGTCATACCTTTTCATTTGAACATCCCTAATATTTACGTTTAAATATTATTTCTGAATTTTAAGTTTTTATTTTGTGTATTTAACTTTGAAGGATAGTATTTTATTCTTTGATGGGTAGTATTAAAAATTTTGTTTTGTGTTCTTTCAACCGCCTTCAATTAGTCCTGAAATTTTCTGCATTATTTTGTAGTCCAATTTTGAATAAAATCTAGTTTTAAGATTTCAGTATTAATAAATTTCTTTTTTAAGTATGGAATGAGGAAATATAAGAATAAACTCAATGCTTTCTGAGATTGTGCTGTTCATTTATATCTGTTTTTAATTTTATTATATGTGCATTTGGTTTATTTTTTTATAATCTTTCTAGGTTAAATATGAAAAATAAGATTTTTAAGTACTATTATTTTTTAGCTAGGCAATGTTTGTGAAATTTTCTATATTTTCAGTTCATTTTTATCATTTATAATTCTGATATAGGATAGTAATGCTTTTATTTTAAAATATTTCTCATATTTTAATGATTGTGTAAATAAAATAAGACAATATGAGGACATTTTAGCAAAGGGAGTTCATTTAATTTTTGTGATATAAAATTATACATACAAACATATAAAAGTGATTTGATATATATTTTTAATTTTTCTTTAAATTAGAATCATTTAGAAGAAATTTTTTTTACTTCATTTTACTATTTATTTTATGAATATTTAAACTATAAATTGGGAAATCTGTGTCATGAATATTTTGTGACTAATCAGTTTATCAATCTGAGAAATTAATAATTCAGAAAAATGTAATGTTTAGTTGTATTAAATATTGAAAAAAAAACTAAGAATATTTAGTTAAAAATTTTTTTAAGCTTTATTCATCTCAGTTTTTCCACCAATCAAATTATTAAAGGAATGAAAGAAATTTATTTTTATCTGTTGTAGATTATATCAGTCATGTGCATATTGATATATAAGTTATAAATGCAACTTATATAATGCCCTATATTTTATTATTAACCATTGTATTGTGTATACATGCTCTATACATTTTAAATTGACAAGTTTGAAACTATAAATGCAATTGTTAACTGGTAAATGTTTTTAATTTTAAATAATTTTCTGATAACATATTATTTTATCTAAAATATCTATTGACTTTTTGATAGAATTTTTTAAAAAAAATAATTAAATCTCATACATTTATTTCAGTTTCATATTAAAATAATTTGTATTTGATCTTTTTTTTTTAATTAAATAAAATATATTTCTGATAGTATATTTGCAATAAAATAGGGATAAATTAGATAAAAAGAAACATATAAATATTAAGATATTCTAATAAAAATTGGTAAAAATGTACAAATAGTTTTAATATAAAATTACAATATTATTTTAATTTATTATGTTTGAATATAAAATTTATAAACATGTTTAAAGGTGTTATAATTTTCTATTGTTAATTAATAATAATTGAAAATATTAGTGATTACAATGCTATAGCATATTTTAGGAAAAAATCCTTAAATTTAAAAGTTATTTTTTATTATTATTTAATATTATTTGCAGTTTATTGCCTCAGATTTGATGAAATTTTGCTGCAATTATTAATTTAGTAGTGTTATGTTTTTGTTCCATATTTACACTAAATGTAAAATATTATTTAAATCTTTTATATTAGAATAAAGTTTTATTTTTTTACAAAAGACAATTTTTCACAGGTTAATGTCTTTGGAAGCACTTGTAGTGATCGAAGCATCATTTTATATGATGTAAGAGAAGCTCATCCTCTGAGGAAGGTAAATATAGTTATCTTTCCTTCCATCAAAAAATTGAATGAATTTATCTTTTAAAAGCTTGTTACAAATTTTTTAAGAGAAAAATATTATTCAAAATATTGACAAATAATATTTGATATTGATTATATGGAAATATTTTGTAGTTATGCACATTACAATCATTACAAATCTTATTTTATAACAAATTTTGAAATTAATTTAACTATTAATTTGTTTTAAATTGTTAATTTAACCCATTTGTCAGAATTTTGTATTTGATAAAAAAAAAAATTTTCTTTTCCATGTAAAAAATTCATTGTGTTGCAGTTTATCAACATTAATTGGTAATCATAGTATATAAATGTACCAGAGTTAAAAACTTAATTATACTTATTTGTATTTTTCTGAGTATTATTATCTAAAAGTGTGTTTAAAAATATTACATGTTCATGTATGCAAGTAATAAATTGCTATTTTTAAATTATATTTTCAGTTAATAATTCAAAATGTAATTTAAAGATAGCAGTTATTAACATTTATTCATTAAGTTTTGGAAACATTTTGAATTTTAAAAGATTATTTATAGAATAAAATAACAGAAATAAGTTAAAATGGAGATTTTTTTTTCTATTATGGATATCTTTAATTTTTTTTTATCAAGTGTTTTATTTGGGGAACATATTGAAAATTAAAATTTTTGTTGTGGGAGAAAAATCAAAAATATACAGTTCAAATTTATTCCTATCTTAAATTAAATTGTACATTTAAATTCCTAACATTTGAATTATTATTAACTCAGCATATAATAATTAAGAAAGATTGATGAAAAATTCTGCAGTCTTTCACTATATTCAAGGACATGTCAAGAGAAAATGTTCAAAGTTCTATTGAGATATGTTCACCAATAAAACGTTCACTGTGTAAATAGAACACAAAGATTTGATTTGAAATAAAATCTCACTATGGCTAACCATTTGCTGTGTCCAGCTGGTGAGTTGTATTATTCCATTATTTTCATTTTTATGTTGTCCTGACAATCTTTATAAACCCTGCATCAATCAGAAAAGGATCCTATAGTCTCCAACTAATGAAACCTGCAACCGTTTTCAGTGAGGTAACTGCTTGTATTATGTTTAACATATATATTTCTGCCTTAGAGATATTTCTGTCTACAGAGCTGCAAATGAAATACATGTCTGCATTTTAAGTATTGTTAAAATGTTCCATGTCTTGATTATAATATGAGATGTGTGTGAAATCATAAGCTACCTGTTAAAAATATGATAAATATTACTCAGAAAAGGACAAACAATTGTATGCAGAGAAAACATTTAAAGATTATCAGTGATAGTGTACCAAAAATTTATATTTAAACGTATAAAGATTATTTTGCAAATATGCAATCTTAGCTTTCTGCATAATTTTATATGTATGTTGCAAAACATCTAGCAAACAAATGGTCTATGCTCTGACCTTCAGATCAGCCGTTTATGGTTGCAGCTTCCAAATCAAGTGTGTCTGTAGTGATTTGAAATCTATTTTAAGATGTAATTTGGTCAAATTAGTTATGTACAAAATGTGATCATTGACACAAAGAAAGCTTGTTATCTCTTGCTCCAATTTTGAGAGGTTTGGAAAATTGACAAACAGGACATAAAGTATATCTGAATAGTTAGTTTTCTATATGAAATTTTCTTATTAAGAGATAATCAGGAGACCACAAGTCCTTATTCCAGCTCAGTGTAAATCAGCTCATTTAAACCAATTGCCAGTTTTAAAATGGTAGTCTTTCAAAGATACCATTTAAAGAGCTGATCAAAATACATTGATCAGTTCTTGAAATATTGTTGCACCAGCACATGCTTCCATGTACTTAGCCTTGAGTTGGGCTCTACCAGTTAGACAGAAGCAGTCATTAGAAGTCTTCAGGATCTAAAAGCAGGAACACAGCAAAATATCCCCAATACTTAGTTTGTTACCTCAGAGGTATCATTTCACTTGGAGGACATTGGGACTACACCAAGTTTTATTAACATGCCCCAAGTGCAGTTAGCAAATATGACAAATTTTCGTTTAAGCCCAGATTCGAACTCACTACCATCTGACAAGGAGAATGATTCCCTTACCAAGCTCTTGATATATAACTGTTTGAAAGATTACCCTTCCCCGGACAAATGAATGGGACAATCAAGTGAATTAAAATAAAAAGACTAATACACATTACTATATGTTCAGAAAAGCTAAAATCATTTCCAGCTAAATTTAATATTAATAAGCATTTAAAATATTGCTTTTTCATACTTAAAATATGATTTATCTGGTTTTTTAGATCAGAGAACTGTGTTTAGAAATTTATTCAAATTTATCAACTTTTCTATTGAATATATTGGTATCATATTTTGCTTTATTTGTTTTTGAAATAAACATTTTTTAGTACTTACGATTTTATAATCACAGTTTTGCCAATAAATATAATTTAATATTTGGGACTGAATATTAATTATTTCATATTGAGAAGAGAATAAGATAACTATTAGAATTTTAGAACTGATAAGAAACGAACATGTATGAAAAAAGTTTTTTTTTTTTCAATTGAAGAGCAAGTACCGAAAATGCTTTAAAAATAAATCAAGCAATTTATTTCTTTTGATTTTGGTATGAAATTAAAATAAAACATTGATTCTGCAAACTAGCTTATTGAATGTAGCTTAATATTAAGAAATAATAGAAAAATAATTTCAGTTTTGTTTAAAAGCAATGTGCTTAGATCTTTGATACATATTTCATTTCTTTGGAAAAGAAATGTATTATGTCATTAAAAATTTATTATTTTTTATGAAAAATGTATTTATAGAATATTTGAATAATTTCAAATAAACAAAATCAGCAAAATTATGTTATGCATCTTTATTTTATAATAATTGTCATAACTTAATATGATATACATTAAAACATTTTGTGGAAAAAGTGTATAACTGTGTAAGAATTCTTTCTAGAAGTTTATGTGTATAATTTGTGTATAACAAAACAACTAAATTTTTTTGGTTTATCATCTATCTATATGCTAAATTAATTTTTTTCCAATAATTTCATTTTCATTATAAAATGTTACAATTATTTTATTTGAATTTTATTGGTAGTATAGTAATAGAAGAAAATATAATTAATAGTAATTGATTTTTTGATCATTTTAGATTTTAATAAAATTAGAAACATTATTAGTAGTATACTTATGAAAAAATATTTGATTTTTCATACTTTTCTTTGTAAAATAAAGATCTTTTAAAAAATTCAGTTGATAGTGATTAAATGATATAATTTTTAGGTTGTGTTAGATTTGTGTACAAATGCTATTTCTTGGAACCCGATGGAGGCATTTGTTTTTGTTGCAGCATCAGAGGATTACAAGTAAATTGTTTAACTATGTTGTGTTTTTAAAAATGAATAGGGAATTGTATTGGAAATTTGATTTTGAAATTTGTTATATTATAGTGAACATAAAATTTTACAAATTTTACACTTAAAATTTTTAAATTACCCATCATTCTAAATTAAATAAGTAAATAAAATTAAATGTTCTTTTTTTCAGTCTATATTCTTTTGACATGAGAAAGTTGAATTTTCCTCTACAGATACATAAGGATCATACTTCAGCTGGTAAGTTTTTTTATGCATATATGTTATGATACTTTGCTCTGGTTTGTGGTTAACAGTTTGTAGGCTCGAATCCCACCTTGGGCTTAGATGATAGTGGTTAAGAATCTGCTTAAAACTAGATCCTGGACTAATTAGCTCTCATACTCAAAAAAATGACTGAATTTTAGTTGGGTAAATATATCGAAATATTGTTTGAGATTGATTAGGTCTTTAAAGTTAAATAATTTTAATACAGTATTTCTAGTTTTTAATGGTGTGTAAACATCATTTTTCTTTAATTTCCTTGTAAAACATTAAAGACATTTTATTGAAAGCTGTATGCATTATATATTTTTTACTTTTTCTGACTTTCCTTATATTTGTGTAAGATTAATTTTATTATATTTATAATAACTTTGTTTTTGAAAGAGGATCAATATTACATACTATATATGTGTGTGTGTTTAGAATTTTTAATCATATTTTTCATGATAATCATGGATTCATGTGAGTTTGCATTAAAAATTGTTAAGAATTTTTTGATTTTTCAAAATTATCTGTGGATAAAGATCTTTGACATTTTAGAAATGAACTATCTATTAAAATATTTTTTGAACTTATTTTACTACAATATTTGTATTAGACATTCAAATTAAAATTTTTCTCTTTTTAACATTATTCATTTAAGTATTACTTTCTAAGTGAGCTGTTCACTCAGTCTCAAAATGTCTAAAGGTTTTTAATATGTATGATTCTTCAAATCAACAAAACTCACCAACTTTAACCTAGTAATTGAGCTGGTACTGTATGGTTAACTCATTTTCCATTAAACAGTTTGTGGTCTTCATTCTTACATCAGGTTTTTGCCAAGCTGATAGCTGGATACTTTCTAATTTGGTCTTTGATCCAATAGTTTTTGGTTTCAATTCTCACATCAAATATGAATGTTTGTAAGGTAACATTTTAAACTATTCATTCAATTTCCGTAGCTCATATTTCTATCCAAATGAGACTTTTATCTTTTATGTTTGTTGTTGTTCAGAATTTATTTTAAATGCTAGTTCTCGATCTAACTAGAAGTAATACCAAAAAATGTCCATGGAGTGATAAATAATTCAAACTTATTCAATAAAATGAAACTACATAGTTTTAATACAGTAAATGATTTTTATCAAGAATTTAAACTAAAATAATATCTAGTATATGCTTTTTTTTTAATTGTCCCATTATTTTAGGACAATTCAACAAAAATATTTTTATGCATTGATTTCTAGTTATTTTCTATTAGTGTTCTTCAATATTGCTATGCTTTTTATGTGGAAAGCTATTCGTAAATAGCTTTCACATATTTTTTTTTATCAGAAGTTAATAAGAATAAGTTCTCATTCTTCTTAAAATCACAGTATAAAGTTTCTCTCTGTATTTCCGAACTAGAGTGTTTGAAAGTAATCCACAAAAAATATTAGAACAGTCTATTTCCTATATCTGTAAAGTTTTTTTTTCTCATTACCAGAAAGTAGTACTACATAATTTTTAATGTATTTGGAGAAAGTAAGTTTTTTATACTACATGACTGCACTATTCAAATATTTTTAAATGAAAAATAGGAACTTTTATGACTGCTTTCTTGAAAATTATATGATTGTTAAGGGCTTAAAAAATAACTAATGACATATGTAATATATTTTATAATTTCAATCGTGATAAAATAACTATAGAAACATTCAATAAATTTATTTGATAACAGTATTAGTTTCCTTACTTATACTTGAAATGTATGTCATATTTTATTAGTATCCATCTACTCATTTGCTTTTTGTTTGAATAATAAAGCAGTTCCCAGAATTATGTTTTGTAATAATTTGCCTTTACTTATTACAATTTTATACTTTACACCTATTTTAAATTTATAATTTCCTAACCCTCTTTATCATCTGTTTCCAAAATTTTCATTATTGAATATTTATATATATTTTGTATGGTTTGCCTATCTTGACTTTTTTTGTAAACCTCTCTTAATGGGGACAAAGCTTGTAATAGATTACTTGCTTTGCTTGGGATGAGAGGTAAATTATGCGTTTTCACTGCAAGAAATATTCTTTTTCTAAAGAATGAGGAAGATTATTATGCAGTAAAGTACAAAAATAATGTGAATAATAGTTATTTATTATTAAATGTCAATAGAAATTTTTTTTCACTGTTTCTCTTTTTGTTATATTAGTGTATTTTATGTTAATCAAAAAAAAAAAAAAAAAAAAAAAAAAAAAATTAAAGCAATTTTGTATTTAAAGGATCTTAATTTTTTAGTTTTGGATGTTGATTATTCCCCTACTGGTAAGGAGTTTGTGTCTGGAAGTTATGACAAAACTGTCAGAATCTTTCCTCTAAAATCTGGTCGTAGCAGGTACTGTATTTTATATTTTTTTATAATTTTAATAAGCTTTTTGTTTGTATGCACAAATATGTAATACACTGTTTTCCAAATGCTTATATGTGTTAATAGGCAGTTATAGATCTTTGGATGTCAAACTGTAGTTAGGGCTCTGATGATTTGAGTTATTTCACATGCGAATGCAATTAATTTTGTGTTAAGTTGGTAAGAAAAGAAAAAATATCAAATCATCAATTTTAATCTTTTGAAATTCAATTGTATATATATATATATATATTAAAAATGAAATTGTAAAGTGATAAGCTCATTTTATTATAACTTCAATTGTATTCAAAAATCTTCATTTACAAAATCATCAGTATAAAAATAAGCTTAAATTCCTCAGTCAAATATTGAAATTGTATTATGTAACTTCAAATCCAAAGCTCTCCATTTAACTAAAACAAACACTCCATTTAATTATGCATTAAGGTGTTATGCTTGAGAATATGTTTATGCAAAATCATATTTTAATCATGGCATACTTGCATTTTTGATTAATATTTTGTTATATCCATTATGTTATATCATTTTTGAATAATATTTTGTTATAATTTTTTTGTGAAATTGTTGGAAATTTGATAAATACACTTAATTGTATTAATTTTTATGACTACTTGATTGTCAGTTTATAATGTAGTTCATAGTTAATAGGATTAGTTTAGTGAATCTGTTAATAATATCATGGAAAAGAAATTACTTTGTCTTTTAAATGTTTAATAACCCATGCTTAAATGATAAAGATAAATAAAAAATTCATTACGTTTTTATAACTGTTTCTCTTTTCTTTCTGTTTTTGGGAATAATTAATATTGCATATGCATTTCAGAGATGTTTATCACACCAAACGAATGCAGAGACTAACATCTGTTTTATGGTCTTTGGACAATAAATATATACTTACTGGTTCGGATGAAATGAATATAAGGATGTGGAAAGCAAAAGCTTCTGATAAATTTGGTGCTGTAAGTATAATTTAATAGCATAATCTGTTTATATTTTAATCTTTTTGTTGCTTTGTTTTGTTCATAAATTTTCTGTTAATAATTTTCTGAATGTATTTTGAAGAAATTTGTAAATAACTTCTAAAAACATGTATCAAATAATAGGGGCATTTCTGTTGTTCATATTTCTTTGTCATTTATGATATGTATTTATTTAAATTATTGTGAAAAATATAAATTGATAACAAATTATTTTAAAACAAATTAAAACTTGCATTTAAGAAAAGGTTTTCAGTTTATTTTGTTTTATTGAAGTAAAATATTTATGAATGTTATTTCTATTTATTCATTTTCAGGATTATAAAGTATTTTCAAAATGCAATATACATTAAGAAATAAAAATATCTTCTTTTCCTTGCATATCATTGCTTAATATTTATTTATACATATCAAGATATAAATTATATAAATTCTGTTGATATATTCTTTTTTAGCTCAATAAAATATTGTCACTAATATTTTAAAACTATGATTTTTAGTTATTTGGAAGAATATTGTGTTAATATTGATATGTAAGTGAACGCAAATGTTTTAAAGTTAGGAAATAAAATTTTGTGAATACATCACATTAATTAAAATGTCTTCTATAATTCCTCATCATTTATTTATTTCAATTTTAAAAATTGTTTTTAATTGGAAAAAAACTACAATTTTAGTAAATAGTGTATCATTCTAAAACTTTTTACTTTACTTTTAAGCTTTTAAAATTTCGTAATTAAGAACTAATTTATTTGTGTGTTGTTGTCTGTAAATCAGTTAATGTATGCATATATGCTTTTTTATTTATACTTATATTTTGTGTTGGAATATTTTAATTAATTAAAAAGAGTTCTATCAATGTGATAGATATTTTGACTATTTTCATGTGCAAAAGAAAATCCAAGCATAGATATTAAATTTTAGTAATTAAAGATTTATAAAAATTTTTTAATGAACCTGATAGTGGTAATCAAGTACAGTTCCTAAATTTTGAATAAATTGAACTTACTATTGCATTGAAAGATTTTTAATATTGAAATTTTTTTCCAATAGCTTTCTTACAGAGAGCGAATGGCACTCAATCATGCTGAAAAGTTAAAAGAGAAATTCGGACGTCATCCACAGGTTCAAAGAATTGCACGGCATCGCCATGTACCCAAGCATGTATATAATGCTGCAAAAGAACATCGCATTATCAGGGAATCCCAGAAAAGAAAGTATGTTCATATATATACATATTCATTTAAACTTGATTACAAATAAAAAGCAATCATTATCATATAGAGGTTTGAAAAGTAACAGTACATAAATAAACAGCTTCCAATTTGTTGGTTAATTGCATATGTATAATAATGCACTTAGAGAGCATTCTTTGTGGAACTGGCAGCAAATAGTTAGCGCTCTTGCTTCTTTGGGGTTCAACACTTCATAGTTTTGAATAACATTTTGGAGACTTGAATGTCTGTAGTGGTTTGGAATTCATTTTAAACTGTTGGTTCCTATGTATTCAACCCTTGAGAGCAAAAGGATGACTGTTGAGTGGCAAGCAAAATACCAAATGTAGGGCATTACTTTTAGTTCATTAAAAGTAATATATTGAAAAAGCTGAAGTATTTTTCAAAATTTTTATTGCTTTGAATGACACGTGTATAAGTAAATTGTGTTGCAAGAATATGATCTGTTTAGCATTATAAATAGATAATATGCTTTTATATTAAAAAAAAATGTAACATTGCTCAGATTTGTGTAGTTTGCTGTAATTATGAAAAGAAACTTCTTATTAAACAAATTTTCTTCAAATCATAACATCAAGCAAAAGTTACTTAAATTTTGATTAAAATTATTTGACATTTTTAAAGTGAATAAATTTCATTTTGTTTTTGTTTCCTTAAATGTTTTTTAAAATTTATTACTTTAATTTGTTTTTCAGGGAAGCGAACAGAAGGGCTCATAGTAAACCTGGCACTGTACCATATGTCAGTGAACGCTCTAAACATATTGTACAAGAAGATGAATAATTGTTATCTCCTTTATGTAAAATGTAAATAATAAACAATATTTATTTTTAAGAATATCTTTTACCATTGCATCTAAAATAGTATAATAAATTGCATAAGAATTCTTAAATCAAATAAAAGGTTTGAAAGCTAATTATTTCAATAATATATATATATATATATATATACATATATATATATATGTATATATATATATATATATATATATATATATATATATATATATACATATATATATATATATATATATATATATATATATATATATATATATATATATATATATAATATTTTAAGAATAATGTAACTTGATTTAAAATTATTCTTAAAACTTTTAATATGAGGAAGTTGAAAATTTAAAGTTTCTCTTGCCTCATGTTAACTAGATTTTATTTTATTTAAAAAATATTAAACTATTTCAGTGCTTATAACACTTTTGTTGAATTATTTTCTAATAAAAGTTAAAAAAAATTTCTGAAAGAAAAATTTATAGTAAAAATGAAAAATGCTGATTTTATTTTTCTTGCACATTAGATTAGCCTTTGAAGTAGTTTGAAATTGGAAAGAGAATGATGCACGAAATAGATGTTTGTTCATATTTTATTTTTTGATAAAAAAAAAAAGCTGAACTTAAACATAAAATCTAATTTATTTTTACTTAAAGGATTATTACTTAATAGTATAAAATATTACAACATTCCAAAAGTGCAATTATTTCAAAATACCACATTAGTAATAAAATAGGATATTTAATTTATGACAAAATTATGCCTAGTATCTTGTTTACACATAAAAATAAATTTTTTTCATATATTTGAAATAAAATTCCTCATGTTATAACATACTTGAGGAATTTTATTTCATACAAAAAACAAATTACATACCAAAGTATACCAATATAAATTAATCATTACTCTAAAGTTTCAAGTTGGAAAATAATGAATTGAAACTAAAATAAATTTGAAGGATTTGTGTTAACTGCGTGAAATAGTAGTTAGAATATTATTTAAAATTATATACTTCTAGTATTCTAATTTTGAATTCTAATTTCTGTTAAAGGATTTTCAATTTAGTGTGGGAGATAGCTGTTGAAATATTAATTATTTAAAATTATTTTTATTTAATGATTATGTCGAAATATGTTTCCGTAAATTTAAAAAAAAACAACATAATAACTAAACTTTGAGTTTTTCAACATATTTTATACACATTCATATGGTTTTAACTATTATAGTCAATAATTAATTGGATAGCCTTCAAAATTTATAAAAGAATGTGAAATGGTTTTATTGTTCTTAAATTTTTCTTTTCATTATGAAATATATTATGGAAACTTGACCAATAATTAAAATTATTAATGTCTTTATAATTTACTGAGTTTCTGAAATTAAAGAATAATTTCTTGATTTTTTTTTAAGCATTCTTTTCATCATGCATGTGTTTGGTTCCAAAAACTGCAGCCTGAATTTCTATACTGATTATTATATGATAATAAAGTTCTTGATTTGTAGAAGAATATATAATTATTGTGTCTGTTATAATTTTTATGAAATTTTTGAGTATTTGCAATCTGTGAAAACGCTTATGTTTTGCTATTCTAATTTATATCATTTTTATGTATTTTAAGTATTTAATTTTTTTTATGAAAATTTGAATCGATATTTTAATAAACTTAAATTTCTTAATTATTCTTCTACCATACTGAATATCTCTCATCTTGAATTTTTTCTTTTCTGGAAAAGTGCTATGTTTTTACAATATGTCTTTAATTTTTTTCATATGTTATATTTATAACTTTCTTTTAGTTAATAAATTTTATTTTTCTTAATTTAAATTATACTTTGTAAATAGCAATTACCTGTTTTTTTAAAAAAATTGTTATGTTCTACAAAAAATAAGTGCTATGCTCTACAAATGTAATTTTATCAACGCATTGTTGCCTACTTTCCCAGCTTCGGCTAGATTCTTAAGTTGAATCCTCGCACTCGGCAATTGTTGAATTATTGCTTTGTAATTCACTTTCCCCCAGTTGTCTTGTTTCATTTCTTATATCAGATCGACAGCGCTTGTGAATTTCTTCTCTTCAAGACGAGCGTTTCAAGTCGTTTTTTGTATAGTTTTAGAGCATAACGCCATTTCCTAATATGATATTTTATGTCAATACACGTTAAAAGGTTGAAACAGTATTTTACCGCGTTTCTTATATACGTAATATATTTAAAATCCTGCATTTGAAATAACATTTTATATTTAAACAATTGTTTAATATATTTTTAATATTTCAGTTGCAATTTATGGTAGTAAAATATCTTCGAAACAAGCTTAGACTTCAATCGTTTTTTCAATCAGAAATCCAGATAACTGAAAGGTTTAGATTTAAATATACTAACATCCATTTTATATGTTATGCCTGGCGAAAGCGTTATAAAAAATAGATTTTTCTGTTATTTAACTCTAGAGTAGAAACTTACCAGAGAAAAAAACCTGTTTTTATGCGGTATTTTTTTGAGCTGTATGAAAATTTTAATCTAATTGAATATTTGCGTTATTTTTCTTTCCTTTCTGAGGTTAACTTTTATGCTTTTGACTAGCTGGTAGCCGAATGATTAGCATTTATGACTTCAGTTCAGCAGTTCAAATCACACCATGACTTTGAATACTTTTAGTAGTTCAGATTCCAATTTAAACCTTAAGTTCTGGTCTAATTAACCTTCATGTGCAAAAAATTTCTGTTGAGCGAGAAAGAAACCAAATTGTTTCGCCTTAGCGGAGTACTGCTATCCTAAATGTATTGGTGTTGTGTCTTCATTTCGTTTCTAAAAGCAATTCCTAGTTATTTTCTAAGGATTTGAATTATTTTCTGCCTGAGATTTTTTTGTGCAGTATCTATTCAACGCACAAAAATAGTTTTGAGTGTATTTGTGTTTAGTTTGTAATAATTTTATTTCGAATTCTCTTTGAAACTGAGAGCTATTGCACATTTTATTAGATATTTTTCAATATCTCTCTTGAGACTAAATATGTATGTAAAGCATTGAAACCGAAAGCTTGGTACGAAGGCTATGAAAATAATTTAAAAAAGCATTCGAAACTGATAGTGCATACAATTTGCTGTTAAAGAAATTGAAAAGCAGCAGCAAAAAATAGCGAAGATATCTATATTTCTGAATAACTTTCGAAAACACATTCATTTGTTTATAAAATTGATGTTAGAACAAAATTTATTTGTATTTGAATTTATAATTCTGTACTAAAGATCTATGATCCACAACTGAAATTTATCATTGATGTCATCTGTTTTTTTTTTTTTCCCTATTTTTATTTTATTTATTTTTGTCTGGAGTGGGGAACAGATATAAATTTTAAAAACAATAAAAGTTGTGATATTTTTTTTGCCACATTATGCAGTTACTTTAATTATAAAATCTATAATTTTTGGGAGCATTTGGCCTGCTTTAATTATACATTTTTTAAAATCTAATATTGAGAATCCTGGACTTGTAGGACAGATAATTTTCCAAAGTAATTGTTGGATAATTTTTAGAAAATAAAACATTCACCCTGCTTTACATTGGCTTTTTGGCTTAATCATCATGTTTATATGTATTGATTTTTTTACTACCAAAAGTTTACTTTTTCTTTCAGATAAAAAATTTCGTAGTCTCTCAAATCTTAACAATAAAATTTGATATTTCTTTTTCTTTTTTATTGTGGAATCTTCATGTAGTTAAAACAATTTTAACTGAAATTAAACTCAGTGGCACGACGGCAAATATGTTGGCCAAGACCTACAGTGCCTATATGTTTTCCTGACCTAGGGTCTTGGTGTGCGAAGCATATGTCCCTGTTACGTGATCAGCCTAGTGTCCTAGTGTTAATGAAATTCCCTAGTGTTTTGTTCCTAAGTACGCTTGATACTCAGTTTATCGAACCATTGAAAGGATAATAGGTTGAAATCATAATTTTACCCATTTTAAATTTAACTTTTTCAGTCAAAAGGTGTTTGACTTACATAAACTATTTTGCTCTTTGTGAATTGTCTTAAAGAATTTCACAAAATACTATATTTATGGCTGCTATCTTTTAACGACAGTTTACATGGTTCAGACAATCACCTTCTATAATCTTGGCTTATGATGAAGAAAGGGTATCCATCTTTTGGCGAAAAATTGCTGTTTAGAAAAATAGTAAAATTACCTAAAAAATCGAATTTGATGTACTTAGCCAATTTGGAGAATGGGGCGAAAACTTCTTTGGTGTTTACTGCGTAACACACTTTCTGTTCGATTTGGCAAGTGATTTTATTCTATTGACAACGTAAAGTAAACCTTTTATTTTATATGAAGGCCCCTCTAAGTACGTAATCCGGGGCAACTGTCTTGTATTCCCCTGCTTTAATCAGGCTCTGAAAGTGTTGAACGCTTAAAGGTTTTTATTTTTTATTACGAAGTTAAAACAATATTGAAATCGGGATTTCTTTTATTCAAGTTCCAATGCATTGTGGATTTGCAGCGTAGTAGGGAAATAGAAAACACGTTTGATGTAGGAGACAAAACAATACTTAGAAAAAAAATGAAAAAAAGATTGAAATAAAAGGAATTCCGATGGTTTATATATGTTTTTCCTCCTCCAACAGTAATGCCTCGATGGTTATTTTGAAAGGGAAAAGAAACAAATTTCTTAGTTTTTGAAGCGAGCAAAATTCCTGAGTGGAATGTTATAAAGAAACAATTGCTATCGTTTCATATGTAACTTTACAATGAGTTCAAGTCAACAATAAACACTAGTCAAAATTTCCGAAAGAAAAATCCCACATTTTAGTTACGACAGATCAACACATTCTGATACAAGTTTCATTCTGTCCTCAATTTAACTCCAAACGGTGCAAATTCAGTGGACAAACAGGATTATTTATTTCTATTATTTAATATTTATTTATTTCTATAACTGATCCGTGTGCAATTCATATTTTATAAAATAAAAATCTTCGTAAGGAATATTTTATGAAGAGTTCAATGCGAAAGAGATTATAAATGTTACCATAGCTACATATTTTACTCCAGTAAAATTCTTATTTGGATAACTTTTTTTGTAACAAAAAGTTATGTTTTTCTACAAATATGCTAGGATAATCCATCTATCCGAATCACTGATTATCCAAATCGCTTTCAAAAGAATAAATTAGACTTTAAAAAAAAAAAAAAAAAAAAAAAAAAAGGGAAAATGAGAAAAAGGAAAATTCTTAAGAAAAAGAAAAGTAAAAGAAGACAGAAGTAATAATGTGTCACTTGAGGAATTCATTCTTTTGAAAAATCCTGCATGTTGTTCAGAACTTAGTGCTGAAGATATCGGAGAATGGGTTATGAGTCAGGCAGACTGAATTTCAATTTAAAGATGGTGAACTTATTGAAAGAAGGGCCCGACTCACCATAATTGTGGCCGAGCAAAAAAACTTCATTGGGGCTTCCTCTGTTGGGCAAGAACATTTTATTCGGTTTGGTTAACGATTCGTAAAATAAGCTTCCCATTTGATTTGGGGGACCATTCTAATGTGAGGGCCAGGGGCAACTGCCCTGTATGCCCCTGCCTTAGTCAAGCTCTAATTGAAAATGTTGACCATAACCTTAATGACCAAATTGAAGAAGATACGGGTTACGGATACAGCTAGTGACGCATTTTCTGGCTTTGAAATTGCTCTGAAGTGGAGCCTGATTGTGACCACATGCGAATTCTCTCTGCCAAGAGGATGCGTGCCTTGGCTGACCGGCAAACGGATGAAGACAGTGAAACGGCTTACTGTAACCAAAATATTTTCAGCAAGCAGTCTACAGCACTGCATATATATATATATATATATATATATATATATATAGTAATATTAAATAAATTTTGAGTTTATTGTAAAATTTTCTGCTTTTAAATTCAGTTCATAAAAAAAATCATTTTCCCTGTATCCAAAAATAAAAATTCTTGGTCCTTGAATTGCTAGATATTGTTTTCAAATTTTAATTCTCATGGAATTTTTCTTCTCTTGTCATTGGCATTCACAGATCCATTTGATTTCTTGGACACGATACTGACTGACAAACCCAATTTTTATTCAGTGAATTAGTGGTGTATTTATAATTTCTAGAAATTATCAAAAATTATAAATTCATTATTTACTGATTATTATAATTTGAAAGAAGGATACTCACGTTTTTTGAATTTATATGATTAAAAAAATTGATTTCTTTTCGTTTCCTTAGGTTTTTTAAGTAAATCATAGGTTGATAAAATATAGGATATTTATAGCAATTATTTTGTGGATTAATTTTATAAGTTAAAAATGTATATATTATGTAATTCTTAAATATCAAATTTATATTCTTATGTTTCATCACTAAATTTAACGTCTTGAAACAATAAATTATGAACTATAATTTTTCTGATTATTTCTGATATTGCTTATAATTGACTGAAAAATTCTAATCATTAACTGTGGCAATTTCTCTAATATACTGCTTCAAAAAACTAAAAATTAACTGTTAAAATTGTTTCCTTTCTTAAAATAACAATTTGATTCTTAAATTTTTTTTAAATACAATTTTTAAATTTTATTTATTGGAGTATATTTTATGTGTGATCTTTTACTATATTTTATATTATTTTTCTTACAAAAACAATTATACTGCTTATAAAAAAATGGTAAAAATCTTAACGTGTAAATTAAAAAAAAAAAAAAAAAAAAAAAAAAAAAAAAAAATCAACATCGATACTATATAACGACAGAAAGTTATTAGTTCACCTGTTTCTATAATAATGGTAAAAATGTTTTTTAATTTGCATTCTGAGTTGTTTTAATTTAAATGGAATTTATTGATTGCAATTTCTTCTCTCTACATAACGCTAATTAAATATTTCTTAAAATTATTAAAAAATATAAATAAATGTTTAACTTTTCTATAAATTTTCTTTTTAAATTTTAGATTGATTTGTTGACCGGCGATTGACAATCATTTTTAATTAAAAAATAATATATATTAGAAGTACATACTTAGTAAAATTTGTAGTATAAAGAAATATCTACAAAGTTCTGGGAAAAAAATAGGGTATAACTCAAGCTTTTTACAACACTCAGTCTCCGTCAAATGTGGCTACTTTTGCATGAAGTATATTAATGAAAGAAGCAAAAGTAAATCTGTTGAAGATGTCCTATATTCCTTTACCCAAGAACCTAGTGATTATAATGAAAAAAATGTTCTCTATAAATAAATGATGTTATAAATATTGAATTCGAAAAACTCTGAAAGGTCGGAAGACTTTACAACTGAATATTCCAGACCATTTAGGTTTAAGCAAATCACACTTCAGTCCTTTTCAATGTACGTTTCTTGGGATAATATCAAAGACGAGACATTTTCATACTATGATGGACATCAGTGGTTAGATCTATCGCTCCCGGATGGAAATTATACTGTTAAAGGGTTGAACCGTTACATGCTGAAATTTTTTGGGAACGATCCATCAATTTTATTTGGTATTGTCGAGGAACGACAAAGAATAGCCATCAAGTTAAAAGATGGATATAAGATCGATTTAAAAACTATTATGCTCACAATCAAAGAATTTCAGGTGTGAAAAGACCCCAATATAATACAGATTGTGCTAATAAATATTACGTTGGTACTAAGATATTCTGTGCCTCTACAGATCGAGGAATACAATTTACGGGTAATGGTTTCAAGACTTTCTCGTTCAATAGATTTACTTCAAAACTCTTAGACTCAAACTTAAAATTATCACATGATATGTATAGGAAAGTAACAATGTTCTTAGCATATGATAACATGAATGAGAAACCAAAGATACGATTAGAAAAAGGTAAAGAGGTCCTTCTCGATAAGGAAATACATGTCAATGAAGAATCAATCATTTTATTTGTGTATGGGAAACAAAATGATCTTTTAACCTTATCAGTATTGACTGGAGGGCAATGTAAGTTGAAGCCCTATTTACACATTGAAAAATTAGAAATTTTTAACTCCATAAATACATGGAGAAACTTAATTCTTTACGAATTAAAACCTATAAAGAATTGGACCAGGCATATCTGATTTCTGATATCGTAGTCTATACTGATAAAATTTTAATTCGCTTGGAGAATGGTTCTCTTATTCACATATCTCGGGGCATTTTTAATATGGAAGAGGTAGAATCATTAAAAGAGAAACAAATAAAAGTTATAAGTGTGGATAATACATAATTTTTTCTGACCTACATCAATATTAAAATCATTTAAAGAAAGAAAATTTTTTTCTCATATAATAAACACAAAATGGAATTCTTAAAAAAAATTAAACGCACTCAGTTCATTAGAAGATGGAGCAAAGACTTTCAAGAAAATGAGGGAACTCAACATCCATGAAAAATATCCTGTAACTGTAATTAAACAGATAACCACAAGATATGGAAATAGAATTGTTATAGAATTGCCTGATTGTCTTGTATCGCTACCACAAAGATGTGATAAAATGGCATCAGATTATTTAAAACTCAATGATTTGAAACCTCTTTTCTTTGTGTATTTGGGAAGTAAGGATGTCGGGAAGTCACAACCAGCGCTAATGTTTCAATTCGAACAGTAATATTAGATTTTAATGGTTTTTTAAAAATCATTAAAATCTAAAGAAGTTTGTCCAGTTTAGATGAAATATGACACCCCATTTTCCGAATATTTTTGTTCTTCTCTTCATGCAATATTTGATGCATTCGAATAACATATTTTAAAATTAGGGAATAAATTTCTTGGTATTTATCAGTTTCTCCTACAATACATACGAATAACTTTTGACCCACTCTTGCCAGACTAGTCATTCTACAGTTCGCACTCCCGTAGAGAGCTATCATGTCACCGAATAAGTAGTAAATATTTTCAATTTCTGTTTATTATTACTCACGTTTTTTATGAGGAAGCGGTTTGAAAAGCTGCGACCTTCAGTCGTGAGGGACACGAGTTCTTTTTTTTTTTCCTGTCTCGACTTTGAATGACATAAGAGATTTTAATTTTAACTATCACTGGATGGCAGCACGAACTGGACTCGGAATCTGGAATAGAAAATTTTTCGTTTTAATTTCTGAAGTGTTTTTGACGATAATTTTTAATCAGATAAATTGCAGTCCTTAATATTTTAAAGAGATTTTTCACACTCTGAGAGAGAAATGACTTGTTTATTAAAGCTATATTTTAGCGTCTTTTTGTTTTCGTTGACATGTACATATTAAATTACTTTTTCTCTCTCTGTTGGGTACCCAGTAGCTCCGTGGCAAAGTCTAAGCTTAGCAACCGTAAGATCGCGGTTTCGATCTCCAGCCTCGGCTTGGTAGCAGCTTTCGTGAATAGTGTAATGCTATTTGCGTTAAGCTCACTTATGGATCAACCACGTAGCGAAACATCAGTGGTGGGTTGAGACTCGTGGCCTCTATGTCCATTTAGATGATGTGTTTGCGTTGTCCTTAATGTATATATGCAAGACCTGTTTGTCATGTCAGTGATGCTGGAACTCCGGTTCTAGAATTAGTAAAAGCTGTTGGAACTGGACTTCTGGTATTACTGACCTGGCGGGCCGTTTTCCTATTTTTTTTTTAAGAAATTGAATAATAAATAAATACTAATTGAATAATAATAAGAAAATTGAATAAATGATTTTCCAACGCAGCAAAGAGAGCGCGTTGAAATATTTCAATTCAATAATAGCGCTGTTCAGAAGGGGGCACGCCGGGTAAAATAGAGCCTACAGAAGAAATATATTTTTTAATAGTTCGCACTATTAAAAGATAACAGAATTTTTATAAGATAACACTCAAGTTTTCTATTTTGTATTCATAAAACATATTTTTCTTCAGCTCTCATCAAGACTCTCAATTATTTTTTGAAACCTTTCTTCTAAATTTCCTAAGCGTTCAATGAATTCAACCCTCTCACTTGGGGTTCTTAAAGTATCATTGATTGAAGCTTCTGAAATTCTGCTCGAAAACTATAAATTAATGAGAGGTGAGTACATACCTTAATCAAATGTTATTGTGTATTTTTACGCATTTCCATTTGTTAATTTATATATTTTCTTCCCTTTAAATGCAAAAAATGCCTCTATAGCATTTGCTTTTTAAAAGTTTCAAATTAAGAGGGCGTAGCCCCTGACAAAAAGGGAGTGCTCACCGAAGGGGGCGTTTCTGACTTTTTTGATTTGTGATGACTTTTTTAAAAGTGGGTACAATTTCTATGGGGATTTTAAAAAGTGGGTTGGAAGACTATTATTTTTAAAATTAATATAAGCAAATGTTCCCCACAACTTTTTAAAAGTAGGTGGAGTTTAAATGGAATCATTGTTTTTGAGAAGGGGCGTGTCATCTAAGAAAAAGAGGGTACGCGCCGAAAGGGGGACTCTGCCGTCTCAGCGACTTTTCACGGATGATTTGTGTAGAACCATTACTTTTAAAAGTGGGTAATAGAAAGTTTTAAACCATTGTTTTATAAAATTGGTTTAAGCCATTACTTTGAAAAAATGGGTGGAGTTTTAATGGACTAATTGCGATCTATTGCTTTTTAAAAGGAGTGGAAAAATTATGGCGTTTTCTTATACCATTAATTTCTAAAAGTGGTTTCGATTTTAGTGGCTAAAATGGGATCATTCTTCTCTAAAATTAGATGGGGATTTTTAGACCATTGCTTTAAAAAGTGCTTGGAAATTTATTGGATGCTTTTCACACAATTATGTTTAAAAGTGGGTGACAATTTAATGGATGGTTTGAGAGCCATTACTTTCTAAAAGTTGGTTTCAGTTTTTATGGGAGGGTGAATGGCTCTGCACCAGATTTCTCATAAGCACACTACTAATGCAAAATATGAAAATTATACCTTGAATTATTATTAAGCAAATAACAAATAACTTACTAACAATGGTACAAACATCTTTCTGCCGTTATATGGTATCGATGTTAAATTTTATCGTTAAATAAGAAAAATCGGAAAAATATTAATTATTTACCCCAATAGTAATCCGTGCAGATACGCGGCATCCATCTTCTATTTTCAACTGCAAATGGTCGTTCTAACGCCTCCCAGTTGATAATCACTAATTTCTGTAAGATCACTAACCAGAAACATGTGTTGTCAAGGGCAGAAATTTGGAGATTGGCTTAAAATACATTAAGAAATTTTCGAATAACGTGATGATTATTAAATCAATAACTTTCCAACAATGATATCAACGGTAAATATTTCGCAATCAAGCTTGGCTAGAAATATATTGTTCTAGAACCTAATATTACGGCTTTTTAGAAACGTGATAGCAAGTCTCGGTGGTTTTAGGGTATGATTCTCAATTAGGGTGCGAGAATTCCCGGGTTCAAAGCCCGAACGGGCCCATGGAATGTATATTTTAAAATTACAATATTTGACACTTTGCAGAAGATTAATTTGCAAGGAAAGTATTTCAGGTAAAAAACACAGTAGAAAACAGAAAAAAAAAATAAATAAAATAATAAAAATTTATGAGAATTTCGACAATATATATTAATTAAGCAAAATATGCAAATTAAGAACAGGAAACTTTTACCTTGAATCAAATTGAAACTTAGTAAAAGTTTTATAAACAACTATCTGCAGTTATATGGTATGGATGTTAAATTTTAACGTTAAGTAAGAAAAATCAGAAAACTATTAATTATTAACAACAATAATAATCCGTCCAGATACGCAGCATCCATCTTCCATTTTTCAACTGCAAATAATCGTGCTAACGCCTCCCAGTTGATTATCACTAATTTCTGTACGATAACCAACCAGAAACATGTGTTGTCAGGGGCAGAAATATGGAGATTGGCTTATCATACATTAAGAAGTGTGCGAATAACGTGATGATTATAATAAACTAATAACTTCCCATCAATGATATCAACGGTAAATATTTCGCAATCAAGCTTGGTTTGAAATATATTGTTCTAGCAGCTATTTTTATTACTTTTGGAAACTCGAAGAGCATGGCACGGTGTTCTAGGGGTATGATTCTCACTAAGGGTGTGAGAGGTCCCGGGTTCAAATCCCAGCCGATTCCTTCAGAATGGAATTTTTTAAATAACAATAGTTGACACTTTGCTGAAGGATAATTTATAAGAGAAATATTTCAGGAAAAAAAACATAAAATAATATATAAAATTATGAGAATTTATAGACAATGTATATAATTCAGAATTTCCATTAACTTACATGATTAAATCATAAGCAAATTAAGCACTTTTGTAGTGAATTAATAGCATTCCTGATCATTTTTCAGTTTTTTCCTTAAGATAACCAACTAAAACTATGTCTTGCCACGAGCAGTGGTTTGGAGATGAACTTTATATATATGAAGAAATGCTTGTATCACGTGATGATGGTGAAAAGCATAACTTACCACTAAACACATCAACGGTAACTATTAGGCAAATAATCTCGGCTAGAAATCTGTTTTTCTAGTACGTACTGCTTAGCCTTGAATAAGAAAAAACGTCGCTAGTCTCTGTGGTTTAGGGGTACTATTCTGGCTTGGTTTGAGATTGCTATTCTGTTGAAATTCCGGCCGCGACCGTATTGTACGATTTTTATAAATAACTATTTTGACACTTCACGGAAGGATAATTTGTAAGAAAAATATTTCCTGAAAACAAATATTAATATAAAAGAATTCATGTAATTTTCTTTGTCAATATATTTAATTTAAATTTTCATTACGTTACATGATTCATTCACAAATAAATTAAGGGCTTTTTGTAATGAATTAAGCAGTTATGGTACTGAATTAAGCAATTTAGTAATAAATGCAAAATATGCAAATTAAGAACAGGAAAACTTTTACCTTATATTACTGTTGAACAAATTGTAAATAACTAACATTTTTATAAACAACTATCAGCCGTTATATGTTATCGATGATAAATAATATCGTTAAATGAGCAGAAATTTTTAAACTATTAATTATTAACCACAATAGTAATCCGTACAGATTTGCGGAATCCATCTTCCATTTGTCAACTGCAAATAATCGTCATTACGTTATTAGTAGTTTATCTCTTATTTTTATAACAAAATCAATCTTACACATATGTTATCAGGGGCATAAATTTGGAGACAGACTTATCATAAATTAAGAAATGTTCGAATGACGCGATGATTATTAAATGAATAACTTCCCTCCAATGTTATCAACGGTAAATATTTCGCTATCAAGCTTGGCTAGAAATATTTTGTTCTAGCAGCTATATTTATGGCTTTTTGAAACTCGATAGCATGGGTCGGTGGTCTAGGGGTATGATTCTCGCTTAGGGTGTGAGAGGTCCCGGGTTCAAATCCCGGCCGAGCACGTGCAATGTATGTTTCAAAATTACAATATTTGACACTTTGCTGAAGGATTATTTTTAGAAAAATATTTCAAGAAAAACACAAAATATTATAAAATTATGGAGACTTATAGACGATATATATAATTCGGAATTTTCTTTACCTTACATGATTAAATCATAAGCAAATTAAGCACTTTTGTAGAGAATTAATATTATTCCTGATAATTTTTCACTATTTTCCGTAAGATAACAAACTAAAAGCATGTCTGTCCTTGGGCAGTAATTTGCAGATTGAGTTTATTTACAATAAGAATTTTTTGACTCACGTGATGATGGTGAAAAGAATAATTTCCCACTAAACACATGCGTGGTAAATATTTGGCAAATAATCTCGGCGAGAAATCTATTGTTCTAATACGTATTGCTATTGCTTTAACAGGAAACCACGTATCTAGTCTCTGTGGTCTAGCGGTATTATTCTGGCTTAGTTTGAGATTGGTATTCAGTTCAAATTCCGGCCGTGACAGTATTGTACGATTTTCATAAATAAATTATTTGACACTTCTCGGTCGGATAATTTTTAAGAAATATATTTACTTAAAATAAATAATAATATATAAGAATTCATGTAATTTTCTTTGTCAATATATTTAATTTAAATTTTCATTACGTTACATGATTCATTCACATATATATTAAGGGCTTTTTTAATGAATTAAGCAGTTATTGTAAGGAATCAAGCAACTTTGAAATAAATGCAAAATATGCAAATTAAGAACAGGAAACTTTTTACCTTGAATTACTGTTGAACAAATTGTAAATAACTAACATTTTTATAAACAACTATCAGCCGTTATATGTTATCGATGATAAATAATATCGTTAAAGGAGCAGAAATTTTTAAACTATTAATTATTAACCACAATAGTAATCCGTGCAGATTTGCGGAATCCATCTTCCATTTGTCAACTGCAAATAATCGTCATTACGTTACTAGCAAATTTTCTCTAACTTTTATAACAAAATCAATCTTACACATGTGTTATCAGGTGCATAAATTTCGAGACGGACTTATCATACATTAAGAAATGTTCGAATGATGCGATGATTATTAAATGAATAACTTCCCACTAATCATATCAACGGTAAATATTTCGCTATCAAGCTTGGCTAGAAATATATTGTTCTAGCAACTATATTTATGGCTTTTGGAAACTCAATAACAGGGCTCGGTGGTCTAGGGGTATGATTCTCGCTTAGGGTGCGAGAGGTCCCGGGTTCAAATCCCGGCCGAGCCCGTACAATGTATGTTTTTAAATTACAATCTTTGACACTTTGCGGAAGGATAATTTTTAGAAAAATATTTCAAGAAAAAACACAAAATATTATAAAATTATGAAGACTTATAGACAATATGTATAATTCGGAATTTTCTTTACATGATTAAATCGTTAGCAAATTAAGCACATTTGTAGTGAATTAATATTATTCCTGATAATTTTTCACTATTTTCCGTAAAATAACCAACTAAAAGCATGTTTGTCCTAGGGCAGTAATTTGCGGATAGACTTCATTTAAAATAAGAATTTTTTGGATCACGTGATGATGGTGAAAAGAATATTTTCCCACTAAACACATAAGTGGCAACTATTTGGCAAATAATCTCGGCGAGAAATCTATTGTTCTAGAACGTATTGCTATGGCTTGAATAGGAAACAACGTAGCTAGTCTCTGTGGTCTAGTGGTATTATTCTGGCTTAGTTTGAGATTGGTATTCAGTTCAAATTCCGGCCGCGACCGTATCGTACGAATTTTATAAATATCATTTTTGACACTTCACGGTAGGATTATTTTTAAGAAAAATATTTACTTAAAATAAATAATAATATATAAGAATTCATGTAATTTTATTTGTCAATATATTTAATTTAAATTTTCATTACGTTACATGATTCATTCACAAATACATTAAGGGCTTTTTGTAATTAATTAAGCAGTTACTATAAGGAATCAAGCAACTTTGTAATAAATGCAAAATATGCAAATTAAGAACAGGAAACTTTTTACCTTGAATTACTGTTGAACAAATTGTAAATAACTAACATTTTTATAAACAACTATCAGCCGTTATATGTTATCGATGATAAATATTATCGTTAAAGGAGAAGAATCGTTAAACTATAAATTAATAACCCCAATAGTAATCCGTGCAGATTTGCGGTATCCATCTTCCATTTGTCAACTGCAAATAATCGTCATTACGTTTCTAGTAGATTTTCTCTAATTTTTATAACATAATCAAACTCACACATGTGTATTTAAGGGCATAAATTTGGAGACGGATTTATCATACATTAAGAAATGTTCGAATGATGCGATGATTATTAAATGAATAACTTCCCACCAATGATATCAACGGTAAATATTTCGCTATCAAGCTTGGCTAGAAATATATTGTTCTAGCAGCTATATTTATGGCTTTTGGAAACTCGATAGCATGGCTCGGTGGTCTAGCGGTATGATTCTCGATTAGGGTGCGAGATGTCCCTGTATAAAATCCGGCTAAGCCCGTAGAATGTATGTTTTTAAATTACAATATTTGACACTTTGTGGAAGGTTAAATTTTTGAAAAATATTTCAAGAAAAACACAAAATATTATAAAATTATGGAGACTTATAGACAATATATATAATTCGGAATTTTCTTTACCTTACATGATTAAATCATAAGCAAATTAAGCACTTTTGTAGAGAATTAATATTATTCCTGATAATTTTTCACTATTTTCCGTAAGATAACAAACTAAAAGCATGTCTGTCCTAGGGCAGTAATTTGCAGATGGACTTTATTTACAATAAGAATTTTTTGGATCACGTGATGATGGTGAAAAGAATAATTTCCCACTAAACACATGCGTGGTAAATATTTGGCAAATAATCTCGGCGAGAAATCTATTGTTCTAGTACGTATTGCTATTTCTTGAACAGGAAACCACGTAGCTTGTCTCTGTGGTCTAGCGGTATTATTCTGGCTTAGTTTGAGATTGGTATTCAGTTCAAATTCCGGCCGTGACCGTATTGTACGATTTTCATAAATAAATTATTTAACACTTCCCGGTCGGATAATTTTTAAGAAATATATTTACTTAAAATAAATAATAATATATAAGAATTCATGTAATTTTCTTTGTCAATATATTTAATTTAAATATTTTCATTACGTTACATGACTCATTCACAAATACATTAAGGGCTTTTTGTAATGAATTAAGCAGTTATTGTAAGGAATCAAGCAACTTTGAAATAAATGCCAAATATGCAAATTAAGAACAGGAAACTTTTTACCTTGCATTTCTGTTGAACAAATTGTAAATAACTAACATTTTTATAAACAACTATCAGCCGTTATATGTTATCGATGATAAATAATATCGTTAAAGGAGAAGAAATTTTTAAACTGTTAATTATTAACCACAATAGTAATCCGGGCAGATTTGCGGCATCCATCTTCCATTTGTAAACTGCAAATAATCGTGATTACGTTATTAGTAGATTTTCTCTAATTTTTATAACATAATCAATCTTACACATGAGTTGTCAGGGGTTTAAATTTCTAGACAGACTTACCATACATTAAGAAATGTTCGAATGACGCGATGATTATGAAATGAATAACTTCCCACCAATGATATCAACTGTAAATATTTCGCTATCAAGCTTGGCTAGAAATATTTTGTTCTATCAGCTATATTTATGGCTTTTGGAAACTCGATAGCATGGCTCGGTGGTCTAGGGGTATGATTCTCGCTTAGGGTGCGAGAGGTCCCGGGTTCAAATCCCGGCCGAGCCCGTACAATGTATGTTTTTAAATTACAATATTTGACACTAATTTACAATATTATTTTTAGAAAAATGTTTCAAGAAAAACACAAAATATTATAAAATTATGGAGACTTATAGACAATATATATAATTCGGAATTTTCTTTACCCCTTACATGATTAAATCATAAGGAAATTAAGCACTTTTGTAGAGAATTAATATTATTCCTGATAATTTTTCACTATTTTCCGTAAGATAACAAACTAAAAGCATGTCTGTCCTAGGGCAGTAATTTGCAGATGGACTTTATTTACAATAAGAATTTTTTGGATCACGTGATGATGGTGAAAAGAATAATTTCCCACTAAACACATGCGTGGTAAATATTTGGCAAATAATCTCGGCGAGAAATCTATTGTTCTAATACGTATTGCTATTGCTTGAACAGGAAACCACGTATCTAGTCTCTGTGGTCTAGCGGTATTATTCTGGCTTAGTTTGAGATTGGTATTCAGTTCAAATTCCGGCCGTGACCGTATTGTACGATTTTCATAAATAAATTATTTGACACTTCCCGGTCGGATAATTTTTAAGAAATATATTTACTTAAAATAAAAATAATAATATAAAAGAATTCATGTAATTTTCTTTGTCAATATATTTAATTTAAATTTTCATTACGTTATATGACTCATTCACAAACACATTAAGGGTTTTTGTAATGAATTAAGCAGTTATTGTAAGGAATCAAGCAACTTTGAAATAAATGCAAAATATGCAAATTAAGAACAGGAAACGTTTTACCTTGAATTACTGTTGAACAAATTGTAAATAACTAACATTTTTATAAACAACTATCAGCCGTTGTATGTTATCGATGATAAATAATATCGTTAAAGTAGCAGAAATTTTTAAACTATAATTTATTAACCACAATAGTAATCCGTGCAGATTTGCGGAATCCATCTTCCATTTGTCAACTGCAAATAATCGTCATTACGTTACTAGCAAATTTTCTCTAACTTTTATAAAAAATCAATCTTACACATGTGTTATCAGGGGCATAAATTTCGAGACGGACTTATCATACATTAAGAAATGTTCGAATGATGCGATGATTATTAAATGAATAACTTCCCACCAATCATATCAACGGTAAATATTTCGCTATCAAGCTTGGCTAGAAATATATTGTTCTAGCAACTATATTTATGGCTTTTGGAAACTCGATAGCATGGCTATGTGGTCTAGGGTATGATTCTCGCTTAGGGTGCGAGAGGTCCCGGGTTCAAATCCCGTCCGCTCCCGTACAATGTATATTTTTAAATTACAATATTTGACACTATGCTGAAAGATAATTTTTAGAAAATATTTCAAGAAAAACACAAAATATATTTAAAATTATGGAGACTTATAGACAATATATATAATTCGGAATTTTCTTTACCTTACATGATTAAATCATTAGCAAATTAAGCACATTTGTAGTGAATTAATATTATTCCTGATATTTTTTCATTAATTTCCGTAAGATAACAAACTAAAAGCATGTCTGTCCTAGGGTAGTAATTTGCAGATGGACTTTATTTACAATAAGAATTTTTTGGATCACGTGATGATGGTGAAAATAATAATTTCCCACTAAACACATGCGTGGTAAATATTTGGCAAATAATCTCGCCGAGAAATCTATTGTTCTATACGTATTGCTATTGCTTGAACAGGAAACCACGTAAATAGTCTCTGTGGTCTAGCAGTATTATTCTGGCTTAGTTTGAGATTGGTTTTCAGTTCAAATTCCGTCCGCGACCGAATCGTACGAATTTTATAAATAACTTTTTTGACGCTTCCCGGTCGGATAATTTTTAACAAATATATTTACTTAAAATAAATAATAATATATAAGAATTCATGTAATTTTCTTTGTCAAAATATATTTAATTTAAATTTTCATTACGTTACATGACTCATTCACAAATACATTAAGGGCTTTTTGTAATGAATTAAGCAGTTATTGTAAGGAATCAAGCAACTTTGAAATAAATGCAAAATTTGCAAATTAAGAACTGAAAACTTTTACCTTGAATTACGGTTGAACAAATTGTAAATAACTAACATTTTTATAAACAACTATCAGCCGTTATATGTTATCGATGATAAATAATATCGTTAAATGAGCAGAAATTTTTAAACTATTAATTATTAACCACAATAGTAATCCGTGCAGATTTGCGGCATCCATCTTCCATTTGTCAACTGCAAATAATCGTGATTACGTTATTAGTAGTTTATCTCTAATTTTTATAACAAAATCAATCTTACACATGTGTTGTCAGGGGCATAAATTTCGAGACGGACTTATCATACATTAAGAAATGTTCGAATGATGCGATGATTATTAAATGAATAACTTCCCACCAATCATATCAACGGTAAATATTTCGCTATCAAGCTTGGCTAGAAATATATTGTTCTAGCAACTATATTTATGGCTTTTGGAAACTCGATAGCATGGATCGGTGGTCTAGGGGTATGATTCTCGCTTAGGGTGCGAGAGGTCCCGGGTTCAAATCCCGGCCGAGCCCGTACAATGTATGTTTTTAAATTACAATCTTTGACACTTTGCGGAAGGATAATTTTTAGAAAAATATTTCAAGAAAAACACAAAATATTATAAAATTATGAAGACTTATAGACAATATGTATAATTCGGAATTTTCTTTACATGATTAAATCATTAGCAAATTAAGCACATTTGTAGTGAATTAATATTATTCCTGATAATTTTTCACTATTTTCCGTAAGATAACAAACTAAAAGCATGTCTGTCCTAGGGCAGTAATTTGCAGATGGACTTTATTTACAATAAGAATTTTTTGGATCACGTGATGATGGTGAAAAGAATAATTTCCCACTAAACACATGTGTGGACACTATTTGGCAAAGAATCTCGGCGAGAAATCTATTGTTCTAGAGCGTATTGCTATGGCTTGAATAGGAAACAACGTAGCTAGTCTCTGTGGTCTAGTGGTATTATTCTGGCTTAGTTTGAGATTGGTATTCAGTTCAAATTCCGTCCGCGACCGAATTGTACGAATTTTATAAATAACTTTTTTGACACTTCACGGTATGATTATTTTTAAGAAAAATATTTACTTAAAATAAATAATAATATATAAGAATTCAAGTAATTTTCTTTGTCAATATATTTAATTTAAATTTTCATTACGTTACATGATTCATTCACAAATAGAATAAGGGCTTTTTGTAATTAATTAAGCAGTTACTGTAAGGAATCAAGCAACTTTGTAATAAATGCAAAATATGCAAATTAAGAACAGGAAACTTTTTACCTTATATTACTGTTGAACAAATTGTAAATAACTAACATTTTTATAAACAACTATCAGCCGTTATATGTTATCGATGATAAATATTATCGTTAAAGGAGAAAAAATTTTTAAACTATTAATTATTAACCACAATAGTAATCCGTGCAGATTTGCGGCATCCATCTTCCATTTGTCAACTGCAAATAATCGTGATTACGTTATTAGTAGTTTATCTCTAATTTTTATAACATAATCAATCTTACACATGTGTTGTCAGAGACATAAATTTGGAGACGGACTTATCATACATTAAGAAATGTTCGAATGACGCGATGATTATTAAATGAATAACTTCCCACCAATGATATCAACGGTAAATATTTCGCTATCAAGCTTGGCTAGAAATATATTGTTCTAGCAACTATATTTATGGCGTTTGGAAACTCTATTGCAGGGCCCGGTGGTCTAGGGGTATGAGTCTCGCTTAGGGTGCGAGAGGTCCTGGGTTCAAATCCCGTCCGCTCCCGTACAATGTATATTTTTAAATTACAATATTTGACACTATGCTGAAAGATAATTTTTAGAAAATATTTCAAGAAAAACACAAAATATTATAAAATTATGGAGACTTATAGACAATATATATAATTCGGAATTTTCTTTACCTTACATGATTAAATCATAAGCAAATTAAGCACTTTTGTAGAGAATTAATATTATTCCTGATAATTTTTCACTATTTTCCGTAAGATAACAAACTAAAAGCATGTCTGTCCTAGGGCAGTAATTTGCAGATGGACTTTATTTACAATAAGAATTTTTGGATCACGGGATGATGGTGAAAAGAATAATTTCCCACTAAACACATGCGTGGTAAATATTTGGCAAATAATCTCGGCGAGAAATCTATTGTTCTAGTACGTATTGCTATTGCTTGAACAGGAAACCACGTAGCTTGTCTCTGTGGTCTAGCGGTATTATTCTGGCTTAGTTTGAGATTGGTATTCAGTTCAAATTCCGGCCGTGACCGTATTGTACGATTTTCATAAATAAATTATTTGACACTTCCCGGTCGGATAATTTTTAAGAAATATATTTACTTAAAATAAATAATAATATATAAGAATTCATGTAATTTTCTTTGTCAATATATTTAATTTAAATTTTCATTACGTTACATGACTCATTCACAAATACATTAAGGGCTTTTTGTAATGAATTAAGCAGTTATTGTAAGGAATCAAGCAACTTTGAAATAAATGCAAAATATGCAAATTAAGAACAGAAAACTTTTTACCTTGAATTACTGTTGAACAAATTGTAAATAACTAACATTTTTATAAACAACTATCAGCCGTTATATGTTATCGATGATAAATAATATCGTTAAAGGAGCAGAAATTTTTAAACTATTAATTATTAACCACAATAGTAATCCGTGCAGATTTGCGGCATCCATCTTCCATTTGTCAACTGCAAATAATCGTCATTACGTTACTAGCAAATTTTCTCTAACTTTTATAAAAAAATCAATCTTACACATTTGTTATCAGGGGCATAAATTTGGAGACAGACTTATCATAAATTAAGAAATGTTCGAATGATGCGATGATTATGAAATGAATAACTTCTCACCAATCATATCAACGGTAAATATTTCGCTATCACGCTTGGTTAGAAATATATTGTTCTAGCAACTATATTTATGGCTTTTGGAAACACGATTGCAGGGCTCGGTGGTATAGGGGTATGATTCTCGCTTAGGGTGCGAGAGGTCCCGGTTTCAAATCCAGGCCGAGCCCGTACAATGTATGTTTTTAAATTACAATCTTTGACACTTTGCGGAAGGATAATTTTTAGAAAAATATTTCAAGAAAAAAAACACGAAATATTATAAAATTATGAAGACTTATATACAATATGTATAAATCGGAATTTTCTTTACATGTTTAAATCATTAGCAAATTAAGCACATTTGTAGTGAATTAATATTATTCCTGATAATTTTTCACTATTTTCCGTAAGATAACCAAATAAAAGCATGTTCGTCCTAGGGCAGTAATTTGCAGATGGACTTTATTTACAGTAAGAATTTTTTGGATCACGTGATGATGGTGAAAAGAATAATTTCCCACTAAACACATGTGTGGACACTATTTGGCAAAGAATCTCGGCGAGAAATCTATTGTTCTAGAGCGTATTGCTATGGCTTGAATAGGAAATAACGTAGCTAGTCTCTGTGGTCTAGCGGTATTATTCTGGCTTGGTTTGAGATTGCTATTCTGTTGAAATTCCGGCCGCGACCGTATTGTACGATTTTTATAAAGAAGTATTTTGACACTTCATGGAAGGATAATTTTTAAGAAAAATATTTACTTAAAATAAATAATAATATATAAGAATTCATGTAATTTTCTTTGTCAATATATTTAATTTAAATTTTCATTACGTTACATGACTCATTCACAAATACATTAAGGGCTTTTTGTAATGAATTAAGCAGTTATTGTAAGGAATCAAGCAACTTTGTAATAAATGCAAAATATGCAAATTAAGAACAGGAAACTTTTTACCTTGAATTACTGTTGAACAAATTGTAAATAACTAACATTTTTATAAACAACTATCAGCCGTTATATGTTATCGATGATAAATAATATCGTTAAAGGAGAAAAAATTTTTAAACTATTAATTATTAACCACAATAGTAATCCGTGCAGATTTGCGGCATCCATCTTCCATTTGTCAACTGCAAATAATCGTGATTACGTTATTAGTAGTTTATCTCTAATTTTTATAACATAATCAATCTTACACATGTGTTGTCAGAGACATAAATTTGGAGACGGACTTATCATACATTAAGAAATGTTCGAATGACGCGATGATTATTAAATGAATAACTTCCCACCAATGATATCAACGGTAAATATTTCGCTATCAAGCTTGGCTAGAAATATTTTGTTCTAGCAGCTATATTTATGGCTTTTGGAAACTCGATAGCATGGCTCGGTGGTCTAGGGGTATGATTCTCGCTTAGGGTGCGAGAGGTCCCGGGTTCAACTCCCGTCCGAGTCCATACAATGTATGTTTCTAAATTACAATATTTGACACTTTGCTGAAGGATAATTTTTAGAAAAATTTTTCAAGAAAAACACAAAATATTATAAAATTATGGAGATTTATAGACAATATATATAATTCGGAATTTTCTTTACCCCTTACATGATTAAATCATAAGGAAATTAAGCACATTTGTAGAGAATTAATATTATTCCTGATAATTTTTCACTATTTTCCGTAAGATAACAAACTAAAAGCATGTCTGTCCTAGGGCAGTAATTTGCAGATGTACTTTATTTACAATAAGAATTTTTTGGATCACGTGATGATGGTGAAAAGAATAATTTCCCACTAAACACATGCGTGGTAAATATTTGGCAAATAATCTCGGCAAGAAGTCTATTGTTCTAGTACGTATTGCTATTGCTTGAACAGGAAACCACGTACCTAGTCTCTGTGGTCCAGCTGTATCATTCTGGCTTAGTTTGAGCTTGGTATTCAGTTCAATTTCCGGCCGCGATCGTACTGTACTAATTTCATAAATAAATTATTTGACACTTCCCGGTCGGATAATTTTAAGAAATATATTTACTTAAAAAAAATAATAATATATAAGAATTCAAGTAATTTTCTTTGTCAATATATATTTAATTTAAGTTTTCATTACGTTACATGATTCATTCACAAATAGAATAAGGGCTTTTTGTAATTAATTAAGCAGTTACTGTAAGGAATCAAGCAACTTTGTAATAAATGCAAAATATGCAAATTAAGAACAGGAAACTTTTTACCTTATATTACTGTTGAACAAATTGTAAATAACTAACATTTTTATAAATAACTATAAGCCGTTATATGTTATCGATGATAAATATTATCGTTAAAGCAGAAGAATTTTTTAAACTATTAATTATTAACCACAATAGTAATCCGTGCAGATTTGCGGCATCCATCTTCCATTTGTCAACTGCAAATAATCGTGATTACGTTATTAGTAGTTTATCTCTAATTTTTATAACATAATCAATCTTACACATGTGTTGTCATTGACATAAATTTGGAGACGGACTTATCATACATTAAGTAATGTTCAAATGACGCGATGATTATTAAATGAATAACTTCCCACCAATGATATCAGTTGTAAATATTTCGCTATCAAGCTTGGCTAGAAATATTTTGTTCTAGCAGCTGTATTTATGGCTTTTGGAAACTCGATAGCATGGCTCGGTGGTCTAGGGGTATGATTCTCGCTTAGGGTGCGAGAGGTCCCGGGTTCAAATCCCGGCCGAGCCCTATAATGTATGTTTTTAATTACAATCTTTGACACATTGCGGAAGGATAATTTTTAGAAAAATATTTCAAGAAAAAAAACACAAAATATTATAAAATTATGAAGACTTATAGACAATATGTATAATTCGGAATTTTCTTTACATGATTAAATCATTAGCAAATTAAGTACATTTGTAGTGAATTAATATTATTCCTGATAACTTTTCACTATTTTCCGTAAAATAACCAACTAAAAGCATGTTTGTCCTAGGGCAGTAATTTGCGGATGGACTTTATTTAAAATAAGAATTTTTTGCTTCACGTGATGATGGTGAAAAGAATATTTTCCCACTAAACACATGCGTGGCAACTATTTGGCAAATAATCTCGGCGAGAAATCTATTGTTCTAGAGCGTATTGCTATGGCTTGAATAGGAAACAACGTAGCTAGTGTCTGTGGTCTAGTGGTATTATTCTGGCTTAGTTTGAGATTGGTATTCAGTTCAAATTCCGTCCGCGACTGAATCGTACGAATTTTATAAATAACTTTTTTGACACTTCCTGGTATGATTATTTTTAAGAAAAATATTTACTTAAAATAAATAATAATATATAAGAATTCATGTAATTTTCTTTGTCAATATATTTAATTTAAATTTTCATTACGTTATATGACTCATTCACAAATACATTAAGGGCTTTTTGTAATGAATTAAGCAGTTATTGTAAGGAATCAAGCAACTTTGAAATAAATGCAAAATATGCAAATTAAGAACAGGAAACTTTTTACCTTGAATTACTGTTGAACAAATTGTAAATAACTAACATTTTTATAAACAACTATCAGCCGTTATATGTTATCGATGATAAATAATATCGTTAAAGGAGAAAAAATTTTTAAACTATTAATTATTAACCACAATAGTAATCCGTGCAGATTTGCGGCATCCATCTTCCATTTGTCAACTGCAAATAATCGTGATTACGTTATTAGTAGTTTATCTCTAATTTTTATAACATAATAAATCTTACACATGTGTTGTCAGGGGCTTAAATTTGGAGACAGACTTACCATACATTAAGAAATGTTCGAATGACGCGATGATTATTAAATGAATAACTTCCCACCAATGATATCAACGGTAAATATTTCGCTATCAAGCTTGGCTAGAAATATTTTGTTCTAGCAGCTGTATTTATGGCTTTTGGAAACTCGATAGCATGGCTCGGTGGTCTAGGGGTATGATTCTCGCTTAGGGTGCGAGAGGTCCCGGGTTCAAATCCCGGCCGAGCCCGTACAATGTATGTTTTTAAATTACAATATTTGACACTTTGCTGAAGGATAATTTTTAGAAAAATATTTCAAGAAAAACACAAAATATTATAAAATTATGGAGACTTATAGACAATATATATAATTCGGAATTTTCTTTACCTTACATGATTAAATCATAAGCAAATTAAGCACTTTTGTAGAGAATTAATATTATTCCTGATAATTTTTCACTATTTTCCGTAAGATAACAAACTAAAAGCATGTCTGTCCTAGGGCAGTAATTTGCAGATGGACTTTATTTACAATAAGAATTTTTTGGATCACGTGATGATGGTGAAAAGAATAATTTCCCACTAAACACATGCGTGGTAAATATTTGGCAAATAATCTCGGCGAGAAATCTATTGTTCTAGTACGTATTGCTATTGCTTGAACAGGAAACCACGTAAATAGTCTCTGTGGTCTAGCGGTATTATTCTGGCTTAGTTTGAGATTGGTATTCAGTTCAATTTCCGGCCGTGACCGTATTGTACTATTTTCATAAATAAATTATTTGACACTTCCCGGTCGGATAATTTTTAAGAAATATATTTACTTAAAATAAATAATAATATATAAGAATTCATGTAATTTTCTTTGTCAATATATTTAATTTAAATTTTCATTACGTTACATGACTCATTCACAAATACATTAAGGGCTTTTTGTAATGAATTAAGCAGTTATTGTAAGGAATCAAGCAACTTTGAAATAAATGCAAAATATGCAAATTAAGAACAGGAAACTTTTTACCTTGAATTACTGTTGAACAAATTGTAAATAACTAACATTTTTATAAACAACTATCAGCCGTTATATGTTATCGATGATAAATAATATCGTTAAAGGAGCAGAAATTTTTAAACTATTAATTATTAACCACAATAGTAATCCGTGCAGATTTGCGGAATCCATCTTCCATTTGTCAACTGCAAATAATCGTCATTACGTTACTAGCAAATTTTCTCTCACTTTTATAACAAAATCAATCTTACACATGTGTTATCAGGGGCATAAATTTCGAGACGGACTTATCATACATTAAGAAATGTTCGAATGATGCGATGATTATTAAATGAATAACTTCCCACTAATCATATCAACGGTAAATATTTCGCTATCAAGCTTGGCTAGAAATATATTGTTCTAGCAACTATATTTATGGTTTTTGGAAACTCAACAACCTGTGGTCTAGGGTATGATTCTCGCTTAGGTTGCGAGAGGTCCCGGGTTCAAATCCCGGCCGTGCCCGTACAATGTATGTTTTTAAATTACAATTTTTGACACTTTGCGAAAGGTTAATTTTTAGAAAAATATTTCAAGAAAAAACACATATTATAAAATTATGAAGACTTATAGACAATATGTATAATTCGGAATTTTCTTTACATGATTAAATCATTAGCAAATTAAGCACATTTGTAGTGAATTAATATTATTCCTGATAATTTTTCACTATTTTCCGTAAAATAACCAACTAAAAGCATGTTTGTCCTAGGGCAGTAATTTGCGGATGGACTTTATTTACAATAAGAATTTTTTGCATCACGTGATGATGGTGAAAAGAATATTTTCCCACTAAACACATGTGTGGACACTATTTGGCAAAGAATCTCGGCGAGAAATCTATTGTTCTAGAGCGTATTGCTATGGCTTGAATAGGAAACAACGTAGCTAGTGTCTGTGGTCTAGTGGTATTATTCTGGCTTAGTTTGAGATTGGTATTCAGTTCAAATTCCGTCCGCGACCGAATCGTACGAATTTTATAAATAACTTTTTTGACACTTCACGGTATGATTATTTTTAAGAAAAATATTTACTTAAAATAAATAATAATATATAAGAATTCATGTAATTTTCTTTGTCAATATATTTAATTTAAATTTTCATTACGTTACATGACTCATTCACAAATACATTAAGGGCTTTTTGTAATGAATTAAGCAGTTATTGTAAGGAATCAAGCAACTTTGAAATAAATGCAAAATATGCAAATTAAGAACAGGAAACTTTTTACCTTGAATTACTGTTGAACAAATTGTAAATAACTAACATTTTTATAAACAACTATCAGCCGTTATATGTTATCGATGATAAATAATATCGTTAAAGGAGCAGAAATTTTTAAACTATTAATTATTAACCACAATAGTAATCCGTGCAGATTTGCGGAATCCATCTTCCATTTGTCAACTGCAAATAATCGTGATTACGTTATTAGTAGATTTTCTCTAATTTTTATAACATAATCAATCTTACACATGAGTTGTCAGGGGTTTAAATTTCTAGACAGACTTACCATACATTAAGAAATGTTCGAATGACGCGATGATTATGAAATGAATAACTTCCCACCAATGATATCAACTGTAAATATTTCGCTATCAAGCTTGGCTAGAAATATTTTGTTCAAGCATCTATATTTATGTCTTTTGGAAACTCGATAGCATGGATCGGTGGTCTAGGGGTATGATTCTCGCCTAGGTTGCGAGATGTCCCGTGTTCAATTCCCGGCCGAGCCCATACAATGTATGTTTCTAAATTACAATATTTGACACTTTGCTGAAGGATAATTTTTAGAAAAATGTTTCAAGAAAAACACAAAATATTATAAAATTATGGAGACTTATAGACAATATATATAATTCGGAATTTTCTTTACCCCTTACATGATTAAATCATAAGGAAATTAAGCACTTTTGTAGAGAATTAATATTATTCCTGATAATTTTTCACTATTTTCCGTAAGATAACAAACTAAAAGCATGTCTGTCCTAGGGCAGTAATTTGCAGATGGACTTTATTTACAATAAGAATTTTTGGATCACGTGATGATGGTGAAAAGAATAATTTCCCACTAAACACATGCGTGGTAAATATTTGGCAAATAATCTCGGCGAGAAATCTATTGTTCCAGTACGTATTGCTATTGCTTGAACAGGAAACCACGTAGCTAGTCTCTGTGGTCCAGCTGTATTATTCTGGCTTAGTTTGAGCTTGGTATTCAGTTCAATTTCCGGCCGTGACCGTATTGTACTAATTTCATAAATGAATTATTTGACACTTCCCGGTCGGATAATTTTTAAGAAATATATTTACTTAAAATAAATAATAATATATAAGAATTCATGTAATTTTCTTTGTCAATATATTTAATTTAAATTTTCATTACGTTACATGGTTCAATCACAAATACCTTAAGGGCTTATTGTAATGAATTAAGCAGTTATTGTATGGAATCAAACAACTTTGTAATAAATGGAAAATATGCAAATTAAGAACAGGAAACTTTTTACCTTGAATTACTGTTGAACAAATTGTAAATAACAAAAAGTTTTATAAACAACTATCAGCCGTTATATGTTATCAATGATAAATATTATCGTTAAAGCAGAAGAATTTTTTAAACTATTAATTATTAACCACAATAGTAATCCGTGCAGATTTGCGGCATCCATCTTCCATTTGTCAACTGCAAATAATCGTGATTACGTTATTAGTAGTTTATCTCTAATTTTTATAACATAATCAATCTTACACATGTGTTGTCAGGGACATAAATTTGGAGACGGACTTATCATACATTAAGTAATGTTCAAATGACGCGATGATTATTAAATGAATAACTTCCCACCAATGATATCAACGGTAAATATTTCGCTATCAAGCTTGGCTAGAAATATATTGTTCTAGCAGCTATATTTATGGCTTTTGGAAACTCGATAGCATGGATCGGTGGTCTAGGGGTATGATTCTCGCTTAGGGTGCGAGAGGTCCCGGGTTCAAATCCCGGCCGAGCCCGTACAATGTATGTTTTTAAATTACAATCTTTGACACTTTGCGGAAGGATAATTTTTAGAAAAATATTTCAAAAAAAACACAAAACATTATAAAATTATGAAGACTTATAGACAATATGTATAATTCGGAATTTTCTTTACATGATTAAATCATTAGCAAATTAAGCACATTTGTAGTGAATTAATATTATTCCTGATAATTTTTCACTATTTTCCGTAAAATAACCAACTAAAAGCATGTTTGTCCTAGGGCAGTAATTTGCGGATGGACTTTATTTAAAATAAGAATTTTTGCTTCACGTGATGATGGTGAAAAGAATATTTTCCCACTAAACACATGTGTGGACACTATTTGGCAAAGAATCTCGGCGAGAAATCTATTGTTCTAGAGCGTATTGCTATGGCTTGAATAGGAAACAACGTAGCTAGTGTCTGTGGTCTAGTGGTATTATTCTGGCTTAGTTTGAGATTGGTATTCAGTTCAAATTCCGGCCGTGACCGTATTGTACGATTTTCATAAATAAATTATTTGACACTTCCCGGTCGGATAATTTTTAAGAAAAATATTTACTTAAAATAAATAATAATATATAAGAATTCATGTAATTTTCTTTGTCAATATATTTAATTTAAATTTTCATTACGTTACATGACTCATTCACAAATACATTAAGGGCTTTTTGTAATGAATTAAGCAGTTATTGTAAGGAATCAAGCAACTTTGAAATAAATGCAAAATATGCAAATTAAGAACAGAAAACTTTTTACCTTGAATTACGGTTGAACAAATTGTAAATAACTAACATTTTTATAAACAACTATCAGCCGTTATATGTTATCGATGATAAATAATATCGTTAAAGGAGCAGAAATTTTTAAACTATTAATTATTAACCACAATAGTAATCCGTGCAGATTTGCGGCATCCATCTTCCATTTGTCAACTGCAAATAATCGTGATTACGTTATTAGTAGTTTATCTCTAATTTTTATAACATAATCAATCTTACACATGTGTTGTCAGGGACATAAATTTGGAGACGGACTTATCATACATTAAGTAATGTTCAAATGACGCGATGATTATTAAATGAATAACTTCCCACCAATAATATCTACGATAAATATTTCGCTATCAAGCTTGGATAGGAATATATTGTTCTAGCAGCCATATTTATGGCTTTTGGAAACTCGATAGCATGGCTCGGTGGTCTAGGGGTATGATTCTCGCTTAGGGTGCGAGAGGTCCCGGGTTCAACTCCCGGCCGAGCCCATACAATGTATGTTTCTAAATTACAATATTTGACACTTTGCTGAAGGATAATTTTTAGAAAAATGTTTCAAGAAAAACACAAAATATTATAAAATTATGGAGACTTATAGACAATATATATAATTCGGAATTTTCTTTCTCCCTAAAATGATTAAATCATAAGGAAATTAAGCACTTTTGTAGAGAATTAATATTATTCCTGATAATTTTTCACTATTTTCCGTAAGATAACAAACTAAAAGCATGTCTGTCCTAGGGCAGTAATTTGCAGATGGACTTTATTTACAATAAGAATTTTTTGGATCACGTGATGATGGTGAAAAGAATAATTTCCCACTAAACACATGCGTGGTAAATATTTGGCAAATAATCTCGGCGAGAAATCTATTGTTCTAGTACGTATTGCTATTGCTTGAACAGGAAACCACGTAGCTTGTCTCTGTGGTCTAGCGGTATTATTCTGGCTTAGTTTGAGATTGGTATTCAGTTCAAATTCCGGCCGTGACCGTATTGTACGATTTTCATAAATAAATTATTTGACACTTCCCGGTCGGATAATTTTTAAGAAATATATTTACTTAAAATAAATAATAATATATAAGAATTCATGTAATTTTCTTTGTCAATATATTTAATTTAAATTTTCATTACGTTACATGACTCATTCACAAATACATTAAGGGCTTTTTGTAATGAATTAAGCAGTTATTGTAAGGAATCAAGCAACTTTGAAATAAATGCAAAATATGCAAATTAAGAACAGGAAACCTTTTACCTTGAATTACTGTTGAACAAATTGTAAATAACTAACATTTTTATAAACAACTATCAGCCGTTATATGTTATCGATGATAAATAATATCGTTAAAGGAGCAGAAATTTTTAAACTATTAATTATTAACCACAATAGTAATCCGTGCAGATTTGCGGCATCCATCTTCCATTTGTCAACTGCAAATAATCGTGATTACGTTATTAGTAGTTTATCTCTAATTTTTATAACATAATCAATCTTACACATGTGTTGTCAGGGACATAAATTTGGAGACGGACTTATCATACATTAAGAAATGTTCGAATGACGCGATGATTATTAAATGAATAACTTCCCACTAATCATATCAACGGTAAATATTTCGCTATCAAGCTTGGCTAGAAATATATTGTTCTAGCAGCTATATTTATGGCTTTTTGAAACTCGATAGCATGGATCGGTGGTCTAGGGGTATGATTCTCGCTTAGGGTGTGAGAGGTCCCTGGTTCAACTCCAGGCCGAGCCCATACAATGTATGTTTCTAAATTACAATATTTGACACTTTGCTAAAGGATAATTTTTAGAAAAATGTTTCAAGAAAAACACAAAATATTATAAAGTTATGGAGACTTATAGACAATATATATAATTCGGAATTTTCTTTACCCCTTACATGATTAAATCATAAGCAAATTAAGCACTTTTGTAGAGAATTAATATTATTCCTGATAATTTTTCACTATTTTCCGTAAGATAACAAACTAAAAGCATGTCTGTCCTAGGGCAGTAATTTGCAGATGGACTTTATTTACAATAAGAATTTTTTGGATCACGTGATGATGGTGAAAAGAATAATTTCCCACTAAACACATGCGTGGTAAATATTTGGCAAATAATCTCGGCGAGAAATCTATTGTTCTAGTACGTATTGCTATTGCTTGAACAGGAAACCACGTAGCTAGTCTCTGTGGTCCAGCTGTATTATTCTGGCTTAGTTTGAGCTTGGTATTCAGTTCAATTTCCGGCCGTGACCGTATTGTACTAATTTCATAAATGAATTATTTGACACTTCCCGGTTGGATAATTTTTAAGAAATATATTTACTTAAAATAAATAATAATATATAAGAATTCATGTAATTTTCTTTGTCAATATATTTAATTTAAATTTTCATTACGTTACATGACTCATTCACAAATACATTAAGGGCTTTTTGTAATGAATTAAGCAGTTATTGTAAGGAATCAAGCAACTTTGAAATAAATGCAAAATATTCCAATTAAGAACTGGAAATTTTTTACCTTGTATTACTGTTGAAGAAATTGTAAATAACTAACATTTTTATAAACAACTATCAGCCGTTATATGTTATCGATCAGAAATAATATCGTTAAAGGAGTAGAAATTTTTAAACTATTAATTATTAACCACAATAGTAAACCGTGCAGATTTGCGGCATCCATCTTCCATTTGTCAAATGCAAATAATCGTCATTACGTTACTAGCAAATTTTCTCTCACTTTTATAACAAAATCAATCTTACACACGTGTTATCAGGAGCATAAATTTGGAGACAGACTTATCATAAATTAAGAAATGTTTGAATGATGCGATGATTATGAAATGAATAACTTCCCACCAATCATATCAACGGTAAATATTTCGCTATCAAGCTTGGTTAGAAATATATTGTTCTAGCAACTATATTTATGGCTTTTGGAAACTCTATTGCAGGGCCCGGTGGTCTAGGGGTATGATTCTCGCTTAGGGTGCGAGAGGTCCCGGGTTCAAATCCCGGCCGAGCCCGTACAATGTATGTTTTTAAATTACAATCTTTGACACTTTGCGGAAGGATAATTTTTAGAAAAATATTTCAAGAAAAACACAAAATATTATAAAATTATGGAGACTTATAGACAATATATATAATTCGGAATTTTCTTTACCTTACATGATTAAATCATAAGCAAATTAAGCACTTTTGTAGTGAATTAATATTATTCCTGATAATTTTTCACTATTTTCCGTAAGATAACAAACTAAAAGCATGTCTGTCCTAGGGCAGTAATTTGCAGATGGACTTTATTTACAATAAGAATTTTTTGGATCACGTGATGATGGTGAAAAGAATAATTTCCCACTAAACACATGCGTGGTAACTATTTGGCAAATAATCTCGGCGAGAAATCTATTGTTCTAGAACGTATTGCTATGGCTTGAATAGGAAACAACGTAGCTAGTCTCTGTGGTCTAGTGGTATTATTCTGGCTTAGTTTGAGATTGGTATTCAGTTCAAATTCCGGCCGCGACCGTATCGTACGAATTTTATAAATAAATTATTTGACACTTCCCGGTCGGATAATTTTAAGAAAAATATTTACTTAAAATAAATAATAATATATAAGAATTCATGTAATTTTCTTTGTCAATATATTTAATTTAAATTTTCATTACGTTACATGATTCATTCACAAATACATTAAGGGCTTTTTGTAATGAATTAAGCAGTTATTGTAAGGAATCAAGCAACTTTGTAATAAATGCAAAATATGCAAATTAAGAACAGGAAACTTTTTACCTTGAATTACTGTTGAACAAATTGTAAATAACTAACATTTTTATAAACAACTATCAGCCGTTATATGTTATCGATGATAAATAATATCGTTAAAGGAGAAAATTTTTTAAACTATTAATTATTAACCACAATAGTAATCCGTGCAGATTTGTGGTATCCATCTTCCATTTGTCAACTGCAAATAATCGTGATTACGTTATTAGTAGTTTATCTCTAATTTTTATAACATAATCAATCTTACAAAAGTGTATTTGGGGGCATAAATTTGGAGACGGACTTATCATACATTAAGAAATGTTCGAATGATGCGATGATTATTAAATGAATAACTTCCCACCAATGTTATCAACGGTAAATATTTCGCTATCAAGCTTGGCTAGAAATATATTGTTCTAGCAGCTGTATTTATGGCTTTTGGAAACTCGATAGCATGGCTCGGTGGTCTAGGGGTATGATTCTCGCTTAGGGTGCGAGAGGTCCCGGGTTCAACTCCCGGCCGAGCCCATACAATGTATGTTTCTAAATTACAGTATTTGACACTTTGCTGAAGGATAATTTTAGAAAAATGTTTCAAGAAAAACACAAAATATTATAAAATTATGGAGACTTATAGACAATATATATAATTCGGAATTTTCTTTACCCCTTACATGATTAAATCATAAGGAAATTAAGCACATTTGTAGTGAATTAATATTATTCCTGATAATTTTTCACTATTTTCCGTAAGATAACAAACTAAAAGCATGTCTGTCCTAGGGCAGTAATTTGCAGATGTACTTTATTTACAATAAGAATTTTTTGGATCACGTGATGATGGTGAAAAGAATAATTTCCCACTAAACACATGCGTGGTAAATATTTGGCAAATAATCTCGGCAAGAAGTCTATTGTTCTAGAACGTATTGCTATTGCTTGAACAGGAAACCACGTAACTAGTCTCTGTGGTCCAGCTGTATCATTCTGACTTAGTTTGAGCTTGGTATTCAGTTCAATTTCCGGCCGTGACCGTATTGTACTAATTTCGTAAATGAATTATTTGACACTTCCCGGTCGGATAATTTTAAGAAATATATTTACTTAAAATAAATAATAATATATAAGAATTCAAGTAATTTTCTTTGTCAATATATTTAATTTAAATTTTCATTACGTTATATGACTCATTCACAAACACATTAAGGGTTTTTGTAATGAATTAAGCAGTTATTGTAAGGAATCAAGCAACTTTGAAATAAATGCAAAATATGCAAATTAAGAACAGGAAACTTTTTATCTTATATTACTGTAGAACAAATTGTAAATAACTAACATTTTTATAAACAACTATCAGCCGTGATATGTTATCGATGATAAATAATATCGTTAAAGGAGAAAATTTTTTAAACTATTAATTATTAACCACAATAGTAATCCGTGCAGATTTGTGGTATCCATCTTCCATTTGTCAACTGCAAATAATCGTCATTACGTTTCTAGTAGATTTTCTCTAATTTTTATAACATAATCAATCTTACAAAAGTGTATTTGGGGGCATAAATTTGGAGACGGACTTATCATACATTAAGAAATGTTCGAATGATGCGATGATTATTAAATGAATAACTTCCCACCAATGTTATCAACGGTAAATATTTCGCTATCAAGCTTGGCTAGAAATATATTGTTCTAGCAACTATATTTATGGCGTTTGGAAACTCTATTGCAGGGGTCTGTGGTCTAGGGTTATGATTCTCGCTTAGGGTGCGAGAGGTCCCGGGTTCAAATCCCGGCCGAGCCCGTACAATGTATGTTTTTAAATTACAATCTTTGACACTTTGCGGAAGGATAATTTTTAGAAAAATATTTCAAGAAAAAACACAAAATATTATAAAATTATGAAGACTTATAGACAATATGTATAATTCGGAATTTTCTTTACATGATTAAATCATTAGCAAATTAAGCACATTTGTAGTGAATTAATATTATTCCTGATAATTTTTCACTATTTTCCGTAAGATAACAAACTAAAAGCATGTCTGTCCTAGGGCAGTAATTTGCAGATGGACTTTATTTACAATAAGAATTTTTTGGATCACGTGATGATGGTGAAAAGAATAATTTCCCACTAAACACATGCGTGGTAAATATTTGGCAAATAATCTCGGCGAGAAATCTATTGTTCTAGAGCGTATTGCTATGGCTTGAATAGGAAACAACGTAGCTAGTCTCTGTGGTCTAGCGGTATTATTCTGGCTTAGTTTGAGATTGGTATTCAGTTCAAATTCCGGCCGTGACCGTATTGTACGATTTTCATAAATAAATTATTTGACACTTCCGGGTCGGATAATTTTTAAGAAATATATTTACTTAAAATAAATAATAATATATAAGAATTCATGTAATTTTCTTTGTCAATATATTTAATTTAAATTTTCATTACGTTATATGACTCATTCACAAATACATTAAGGGCTTTTTGTAATGAATTAAGCAGTTATTGTAAGGAATCAAGCAACTTTGAAATAAATGAAAAATATGCAAATTAAGAACAGGAAACTTTTTACCTTGAATTACTGTTTAACAAATTGTAAATAACTAACATTTTTATAAACAAATATCAGCCGTTATATGTCATCGATGATAAATATTTTCGTTAAAGGAGAAAAAATTTTTAAACTATTAATTTTTAACCACAATAGTAATCCGAGCAGATTTGTGGCTTCCATCTTCCAATTGTCAACTGCAAATAATCGTGATTACGTTACTGGTAGATTTTCTCTAACTTTTATAACAAAATCAATCTTACACATGTGTTGTCAGGGGCATAAATTTCAAGACGGACTTATCATACATTAAGAAATGTTCTAATGATGCAATGATTATTTAATGAATAACTTCCCACCAATCATATCAACGGTAAATATTTCGCTATCAAGCTTGGCTAGAAATATTTTCTTCTAGCAGCTGTATTTATGGCTTTTTGAAACTCGATAGCATGGGTCGGTGGTCTAGGGCTATGATTATCGCTTAGGGTGTGAGAGGTCCCGGGTTCAAATCCCGGCCGAGCACGTACAATGTATGTTTCTAAATTTCAATATTTGACACTAATTTACAATATTATTCTAAATTACAATATTATTTTTAGAAAAATATTTCAAGAAAAACACAAAATATTATAAAATTATGGAGACTTATAGACGATATATATAATTCCGAATTTTCTTTACCTTACATGATTAAATCATAAGCAAATTAAGCACATTTGTAGTGAATTAATATTATTCCTGATAATTTTTCACTATTTTCCGTAAGATAACAAACTAAAAGCATGTCTGTCCTAGGGCAGTAATTTGCAGATGGACTTTATTTACAATAAGAATTTTTTGGATCACGTGATGATGGTGAAAAGAATAATTTCCCACTAAACACATGCGTGGTAAATATTTGGCAAATAATCTCGGCGAGAAATCTATTGTTCTAATACGTATTGCTATTGCTTGAACAGGAAACCACGTATCTAGTCTCTGTGGTCTAGCGGTATTATTCTGGCTTAGTTTGAGATTGGTATTCAGTTCAAATTCCGGCCGTGACCGTATTGTACGATTTTCATAAATAAATTATTTGACACTTCCCGGTCGGATAATTTTTAAGAAATATATTTACTTAAAATAAATAATAATATATAAGAATTCATGTAATTTTCTTTGTCAATATATTTAATTTAAATTTTCATTACGTTACATGACTCATTCACAAATACATTAAGGGCTTTTTGTAATGAATTAAGCAGTTATTGTAAGGAATCAAGCAACTTTGAAATAAATGAAAATATACCAATTAAGAACTGGAAATTTTTTACCTTGAATTACTGTTGAACAAATTGTAAATAACTAACATTTTTATAAACAACTATCAGCCGTTATATGTTATCGATGATAAATAATATCGTTAAAGGAGCAGAAATTTTTAAACTATTAATTATTAACCACAATAGTAATCCGTGCAGATTTGCGGCATCCATCTTCCATTTGTCAACTGCAAATAATCGTCATTACGTTACTAGCAAATTTTCTCTAACTTTTATAACAAAATCAATCTTACACATGTGTTATCAGGGGCATAAATTTCGAGACGGACTTATCATACATTAAGAAATGTTCGAATGATGCGATGATTATTAAATGAATAACTTCCCACCAATCATATCAACGGTAAATATTTCGCTATCAAGCTTGGCTAGAAATATATTGTTCTAGCAACTATATTTATGGCTTTTGGAAACTCGATAGCATGGCTCGGTGGTCTAGGGGTATGATTCTCGCTTAGGGTGCGAGAGGTCCCGGGTTCAAATCCCGGCCGAGCCCGTACAATGTATGTTTTTAAATTACAATATTTGACACTATGCTGAAGGATAATTTTTAGAAAAATATTTCAAGAAAAACACAAAATATTATAAAATTTGGAGACTTATAGACAATATGTATAATTCGGAATTTTCTTTACATGTTTAAATCATTAGCAAATTAAGCAAAATTGTAGTGAATTAATATTATTCCTGATAATTTTTCACTATTTTCCGTAAGATAACAAACTAAAAGCATGTCTGTCCTAGGGCAGTAATTTGCAGATGGACTTTATTTACAATAAGAATTTTTTGGATCACGTGATGATGGTGAAAAGAATATTTTCCCACTAAACACATAAGTGGCAACTATTTGGCAAACAATCTCGGCGAGAAATCTATTGTTCTAGAACGTATTGCTATGGCTTGAATAGGAAACAACGTAGCTAGTCTCTGTGGTCTAGCGGTATTATTCTGGCTTAGTTTGAGATTGGTATTCAGTTCAAATTCCGGCCGTGACCGTATTGTACGATTTTCATAAATAAATTATTTAACACTTCCCGGTCGGATAATTTTTAAGAAATATATTTACTTAAAATAAATAATAATATATAAGAATTCATGTAATTTTCTTTGTCAATATATTTAATTTAAATATTTTCATTACGTTACATGACTCATTCACAAATACATTAAGGGCTTTTTGTAATGAATTAAGCAGTTATTGTAAGGAATCAAGCAACTTTGAAATAAATGCCAAATATGCAAATTAAGAACAGGAAACTTTTTCCTTGAATTACTGTTGAACAAATTGTAAATAACTAACATTTTTATAAACAACTATCAGCCGTTATATGTTATCGATGATAAATAATATCGTTAAAGGAGCAGAAATTTTTAAACTATTAATTATTAACCACAATAGTAATCCGTGCAGATTTGTGGTATCCATCTTCCATTTGTCAACTGCAAATAATCGTCATTACGTTTCTAGTAGATTTTCTCTAATTTTTATAACATAATCAATCTTACAAATGTGTATTTAGGGGCATAAATTTGGAGACGGACTTATCATACATTAAGAAATGTTCGAATGATGCGATGATTATTAAATGAATAACTTCCCACCAACGTTATCAACGGTAAATATTTCGCTATCAAGCTTGGCTAGAAATATATTGTTCTAGCATATATATTTATGGCTTTTGTAAACTGGATAGCATGGATCGGTGGTCTAGGGGTATGAATCTCGCCTAGGTGTCGTGATGTCCCGTGTTCAATTCCCGGCCGAGCCCGTAAAATGTATGTTTTTAAATTACAATATTTGACACTTTGTGGAAGGTTAAATTTTTGAAAAATATTTCAAGAAAACTACAAAAAATATTATAAAATTATGAAGACTTATAGACAATATATATAATTCGGAATTTTCTTTACCTTACATGATTAAATCATAAGCAAATTAAGCACTTTTGTAGAGAATTAATATTATTCCTGATAATTTTTCACTATTTTCCGTAAGATAACAAACTAAAAGCATGTCTGTCCTAGGGCAGTAATTTGCAGATGGACTTTATTTACAATAAGAATTTTTTGGATCACGTGATGATGGTGAAAAGAATAATTTCCCACTAAACACATGCGTGGTAAATATTTGGCAAATAATCTCGGCAAGAAGTCTATTGTTCTAGAACGTATTGCTATTGCTTGAACAGGAAACCACGTAAATAGTCTCTGTGGTCTAGCGGTATCATTCTGTCTTAGTTTGAGATTGGTATTCAGTTCAATTTCCGGCCGTAACCGTATTGTACTATTTTCATAAATAAATTATTTGACACTTCCCGGTCGGATAATTTTTAAGAAATATATTTACTTAAAATAAATAATAATATATAAGAATTCATGTAATTTTCTTTGTCAATATATTTAATTTAAATTTTCATTACGTTACATGACTCATTCACAAATACATTAAGGGCTTTTTGTAATGAATTAAGCAGTTATTGTAAGGAATCAAGCAACTTTGAAATAAATGCAAAATATGCAAATTAAGAACAGGAAACTTTTTACCTTGAATTACTGTTGAACAAATTGTAAATAACTAACATTTTTATAAACAACTATCAGCCGTTATATGTTATCGATGATAAATAATATCGTTAAAGGAGCAGAAATTTTTAAACTATTAATTATTAACCACAATAGTAATCCGTGCAGATTTGCGGAATCCATCTTCCATTTGTCAACTGCAAATAATCGTGATTACGTTATTAGTAGATTTTCTCTAATTTTTATAACATAATCAATCTTACACATGTGTTATCAGGGGCATAAATTTCGAGACGGACTTATCATACATTAAGAAATGTTCGAATGATGCGATGATTATTAAATGAATAACTTCCCACCAATGTTATCAACGGTAAATATTTCGCTATCAAGCTTGGCTAGAAATATATTGTTCTAGCAGATATATTTATGGCTTTTGGAAACTCGATAGCATGGCTCTGTGGTCTAGGGTATGATTCTCGCTTAGGTTGCGAGAGGTCCCGGGTTCAAATCCCGGCCGAGCCCGTACAATGTATGTTTTTAAATTACAATTTTTGACACTTTGCGAAAGGTTAATTTTTAGAAAAATATTTCAAGAAAAAACACAAAATATTATAAAATTATGAAGACTTATAGACAATATGTATAATTCGGAATTTTCCTTACATGATTAAATCATTAGCAAATTAAGCACATTTGTAGTGAATTAATATTATTCCTGATAATTTTTCATTAATTTCCGTAAGATAACAAACTAAAAGCATGTCTGTCCTAGGGCAGTAATTTGCAGATGGACTTTATTTACAATAAGAATTTTTTGGATCACGTGATGATGGTGAAAAGAATAATTTCCCACTAAACACATGCGTGGTAAATATTTGGCAAATAATCTCGGCGAGAAATCTATTGTTCTAATACGTATTGCTATTGCTTGAACAGGAAACCACGTAGCTGGTCTCTGTGGTCTAGCGGTATTATTCTGGCTTAGTTTGAGATTGGTATTCAGTTCAAATTCCGGCCGTGACCGTATTGTACGATTTTCATAAATAAATTATTTGACACTTCCCGGTCGGATAATTTTTAAGAAATATATTTACTTAAAATAAATAATAATATATAAGAATTCATGTAATTTTCTTTGTCAATATATTTAATTTAAATTTTCATTACGTTACATGACTCATTCACAAATACATTAAGGGCTTTTTGTAATGAATTAAGCAGTTATTGTAAGGAATCAAGCAACTTTGAAATAAATGCAATATATGCAAATTAAGAACAGGAAACTTTTTACCTTGAATTACTGTTGAACAAATTGTAAATAACTAACATTTTTATAAACAACTATCAGCCGTTATATGTTATCGATGATAAATAATATCGTTAAAGGAGCAGAAATTTTTAAACTATTAATTATTAACCACAATAGTAATCCGTGCAGATTTGCGGAATCCATCTTCCATTTGTCAACTGCAAATAATCGTCATTACGTTACTAGCAAATTTTCTCTAACTTTTATAACAAAATCAATCTTACACATGTGTTATCAGGGGCATAAATTTCGAGACGGACTTATCATACATTAAGAAATGTTCGAATGATGCGATGATTATTAAATGAATAACTTCCCACCAATCATATCAACGGTAAATATTTCGCTATCAAGCTTGGCTAGAAATATATTGTTCTAGCAACTATATTTATGGCTTTTGGAAACTCGATAGCATGGATCGGTGGTCTAGGGGTATGATTCTCGCCTAGGTTGCGAGAGGTCCCGGTTTCAAATCCCGGCCGAGCCCGTACAATGTATGTTTTTAAATTACAATCTTTGACACTTTGCGGAAGGATAATTTTTAGAAAAATATTTCAAGAAATAACACAAAATATTATAAAATTATGAAGACTTATAGACAATATGTATAATTCGGAATTTTCTTTACATGATTAAATCATTAGCAAATTAAGCACATTTGTAGTGAATTAATATTATTCCTGATAATTTTTCACTATTTTCCGTAAGATAACAAACTAAAAGCATGTCTGTCCTAGGGCAGTAATTTGCAGATGGACTTTATTTACAATAAGAATTTTTTGGATCACGTGATGATGGTGAAAAGAATAATTTCCCACTAAACACATGCGTGGTAACTATTTGGCAAATAATCTCGGCGAGAAATCTATTGTTCTAGAACGTATTGCTATGGCTTGAATAGGAAACAACGTAGATAGTCTCTGTGGTCTAGTGGTATTATTCTGGCTTAATTTGAAATTGGTATTCAGTTCAAATTCCGGCCGTGACCGTATTGTACGATTTTCATAAATAAATTATTTGACACTTCCCGATCGGATTGTTTTTAAGAAAAATATTTACTTAAAATAAATAATAATATATAAGAATTCATGTAATTTTATTTGTCAATATATTTAATTTAAATTTTCATTACGTTACATGATTCATTCACAAATACATTAAGGGCTTTTTGTAATTAATTAAGCAGTTACTATAAGGAATCAAGCAACTTTGTAATAAATGCAAAATATGCAAATTAAGAACAGGAAACTTTTTATCTTATATTACTGTAGAACAAATTGTAAATAACTAACATTTTTATAAACAACTATCAGCCGTGATATGTTATCGATGATAAATAATATCGTTAAAGGAGAAGAATCGTTAAGCTATAAATTAATAACCCCAATAGTAATCCGTGCAGATTTGCGGTATCCATCTTCCATTTGTCAACTGCAAATAATCGTCATTACGTTACTAGTAGATTCTCTCTAAACTTTATAAGATAATCAATCTTACACATGTGTTGTCAGGGGCATAAATTTGGAGGCGGACTTATCATACATTAAGAAATGTTAGAATGACGCGATGATTATTAAATGAATAATATCCCACCAATGATATCAACGGAAAATATTTCGCAATCTAGCTTTGCTAGAAATATATTGTTCTAGCAGCTAAATTTATGGCTTTTGGAAACTCGAAAGCATTTCTCGGTGGCCTAGAGGTATGATTCTCGCTTAGGGTGTGAGAGGTCCCGGGTTCAAATCCCGGCCGAGCCCGTAGATGGCATGTTTTTAAATTACAAAACGTTACACTTTGCGGAAGGTTTATTTAGAAGAAAAATATTTCAGGGAAAAAAAAGCATAAAATAATATAAAATTAAGAGTATTTATAGACAATATATATAATTTTTGGAATTTGCATTACCTTACATGATTAAATCATAAGCAAATTAATCACTTTTGTATTGAATTATTAGCATTCCGAATAATTTTTCTCTATTTTCCGTAAGATAACCAACTAAAAGCATGTCTGTCCTAGGGCAGTAATTTGCAGATGGACTTTATTTACAATAAGAATTTTTTGGATCACGTGATGATGGTGAAAAGAATAATTTCCTACTAAACACATAAACGGTAAACCAATGGGCAATTAACCGCGGCTAGAAATCTATTGTTCTAATACGTATTGCTATTTCTTGAACAGGAAACCACGTAGCTGGTCCCTGTGGTCTAGTGGTATTATTCTGGCTTAATTTGAGATTGGTATTCAATTCAAATTCCGGCCGCGACCGTATTGTACTATTTTTAAAATTACATATTTTGACACTTCACGGGATGATAATTTGTAAGAAAAATATTTCCTGAAAACAAATATTAATATAAAAGAATTCATGTTATTATCTTTGTTAATATACTTAATTTAAATTTTCATTACGTTACATGACTCATTCACAAATACATTAAAGGCTTTTTGTAATAAGTTATGCAATTATTGTAACGTATTAAGCAATTTAGTAACAAATGCAAAATATGCAAATTAGGAACAGGAAACTTTTACTTTGAATTATTGTTAAACAAATTGTAAAGAACTAACTAACAGTTGTATAAACAACTATCTGCCATTATATGTTATCGATGATAAATATTAGCGATAAATAAGAAGAATCATTAAACTATAAATTATAAACCGCAATAGTAATCCGTGCAGATTTGCGGCATCCATCTTCCATTTGTCATCTGCAAGTAATCATGATTACTTTACTACTAGATTCTCACTAATTTTTATAAGATAATTAATTTTACACATGTGTTGTCAGGGGCAGAAATTTGAAGATGGACTTATCATACATTAAGTAATGTTCAAATGACGCGATGATTATTAAATGAATATCTTCCCACCAATGATATCAACGGTAAATATTTCGCTATTAAGCTTGGCAAGAAATATATTGTTTTAGCAGCTATATTTATGGCTTTTGGAAACACGATAGCATGGCTCGGTGGTCTAGGGGTATGATTCTCGCTTTGGGTGCGAGAGGTCCCGTGTTCAAATCCCGGCCGGGCCCAAAGAATGAATGATTTTATATTACAATATCTTACACTTTGCGGAAGAAAAATTTTTTGAAAAATATTTCAAGAAAAAAACACAAAATATTAAAAATTATGAAGACTTATAGACAAGATATATAATTCGGAATTTTCTTTATTTTACATGATTAAATCATAAGCAAATTAAGCACTTTTGTAGTGAATTAATAGCATTCATGATAATATTTCACTATTTTCCGTAAGATAATCAACTAAAAGCATGTCTGGCCTAGGGCAGTAATTTGCAGATGGACTTTATTTACAATAAGAATTTCTTGGATCACGTGATGATGGTGAAAAGAATAATTACCCACTTAACACATGCGTGGTAACTATTTGGCAAATAATCTCGGCGAGAAATCTATTGTTCTAGTACGTATTGCTTTGGCTTGAATAGGAAACAAGGTAGCTATTCTCTGTGGTCTAGCGGTATTATTCTGGCTTGGTTTGAGATTGCTATTCTGTTGAAATTCCGGCCGCGACCGTATTGTACGATTTTTATAAAGAAGTATTTTGACACTTCATGGAAGGATAATTTTTAAGAAAAATATTTACTTAAAATAAATAATAATATATAAGAATTCATGTAATTTTCTTTGTCAATATATTTAATTTAAATGTTCATTACGTTACATGGTTCAATCACAAATACCTTAAGGGCTTATTGTAATGAATTAAGCAGTTATTGTATGGAATCAAACAACTTTGTAATAAATGGAAAATATGCAAATTAAGAACAGGAAACTTTTTACCTTGAATTACTGTTGAACAAATTGTAAATAACTAACATTTTTATAAACAACTATCAGCCGTTATATGTTATCGATGATAAATATTATCGTTAAAGCAGAAGAATTTTTTAAACTATTAATTATTAACCACAATAGTAATCCGTGCAGATTTGCGGCATCCATCTTCCATTTGTCAACTGCAAATAATCGTGATTACTTTATTAGTAGTTTATCTCTAATTTTTATAACATAATCAAATTTACACATGTGTTGTCAGGGTCATAAATTTGGAAACGGACTTATCATACATTAAGAAATGTTCGAATGACGCGATGATTATTAAATGAATAACTTCCCACCAATGATATCAACGGTAAATATTTCGCTATCAAGCTTGGCTAGAAATATATTGTTCTAGCAGCTATATTTATGGCTTTTGGAAACTCGATAGCATGGCGCGGTGGTCTAGGGGTATGATTCTCGCTTAGGGTGCGATAGGTCCCGGATTCAAATCCCAGCCGAGCAGTACAGTGTATGTTTTTAAATTACAATATTTGACACTTTGCTGAAGGATAATTTTTACAAAAATATTTCAAGAAAAACACAAAATAATATAAAATTATGGAGACTTAGAGAAAATATATATAATTTGGAATTTTCTTTACCTTACATGATTAAATCATAAGCAAATTAAGCAATTTGTAAAGAATTAATATTATTCCTGATAATTTTTCACTGTTTTCCGTAAGATAACAAACTAAAAGCATGTCTGTCCTAGGGCAGTAATTTGCAGATGGACTTTATTTACAATAAGAATTTTTTGGATCACGTGATGATGGTGAAAAGAATAATTTCCCACTAAACACATGCGTGGTAACTATTTGGCAAATAATCTCGGCGAGAAATCTATTGTTCTAGAACGTATTGCTATGGCTTGAATAGGAAACAACGTAGCTAGTCTCTGTGGTCTAGCGGTATTATTCTGGCTTAGTTTGAGATTGGTATTCAGTTCAAATTCCTGCCGAGACCATATTGTAAGATTTTTATAAATAAGTATTTTGACACTTCACGGAAGGATAATTTTTAAGAAAAATATTTTTTTAAAATAAGTAATAATATATAAGAATTCATGTGATTTTCTTTGTCAATATATTTAATTTAAATTTTCATTACGTTACATGACTCATTCACAAATACATTAATGGCTTTTTGTAATGAATTAAGCAGTTATTGTAAGGAATCAAGCAACTTTGAAATAAATGCAAAATATGCAAATTAAGAACAGGAAACTTTTTACCTTGAATTACTGTTGAACAAATTGTAAATAACTAACATTTTTATAAACAACTATCAGCCGTTATATGTTATCGATGATAAATAATATCGTTAAAGGAGAAAAAATTTTTAAACTATTAATTATTAACCACAATAGTAATCCGTGCAGATTTGCGGCATCCATCTTCCATTTGTCAACTGCAAATAATCGTGATTACGTTATTAGTAGTTTATCTCTAATTTTTATAACATAATCAATCTTACACATGTGTTGTCAGGGACATAAATTTGGAGACGGACTTATCATACATTAAGAAATGTTCGAATGACGCGATGATTATTAAATGAATAACTTCCCACCAATGATATCAACGGTAAATATTTCGCTATCAAGCTTGGCTAGAAATATATTGTTCTAGCAGCTATATTTATGGCTTTTGGAAACTCGAGAGCATGGCTCGGTGGTCTAGGGGTATGATTCTCGCTTAGGGTGCGGGAGGTCTCGGGTTCAACTCCCGGCCGAGCCCATACAATATATGTTTCTAAATTACAATATTTGACACTTTGCTGAAGGATAATTTTTAGAAAAATATTTCAAGAAAAACACAAAATATTATAAAATTATGAAGACTTATAGACAATATGTATAATTCGGAATTTTCTTTACATGATTAAATCATTAGCAAATTAAGCACATTTGTAGTGAATTAATATTATTCCTGATAATTTTTCACTATTTTCCGTAAGATAACAAACTAAAAGCATGTCTGTCCTAGGGCAGTAATTTGCAGATGGACTTTATTTACAATAAGAATTTTTTGGATCACGTGATGATGGTGAAAAGAATAATTTCCCACTAAACACATGCGTGGTAAATATTTGGCAAATAATCTCGGCAAGAAATCTATTGTTCTAGTACGCATTGCTATTGCTTGAACAGGAAACCACGTTAATAGTCTCTGTGGTCTAGCAGTATTATTCTGGCTTAGTTTGAGATTGGTATTCAGTTCAATTTCCGGCCGTGACCGTATTGTACTATTTTCATAAATAAATTATTTGACACTTCCCGGTCGGATAATTTTTAAGAAATATATTTACTTAAAATAAATAATAATATATAAGAATTCATGTAATTTTCTTTGTCAATATATTTAATTTAAATTTTCATTACGTTATATGACTCATTCACAAACACATTAAGGGTTTTTGTAATGAATTAAGCAGTTATTGTAAGGAATCAAGCAACTTTGAAATAAATGCAAAATATGCAAATTAAGAACTGGAAATTTTTTACCTTGAATTACTGTTGAAGAAATTGTAAATAACTAACATTTTTATAAACAACTATCAGCCGTTATATGTTATCGATGATAAATAATATCGTTAAAGGAGTAGAAATTTTTAAACTATTAATTATTAACCACAATAGTAATCCGTGCAGATTTGCGGCATCCATCTTCTTTTGTCAACTGCAAATAATCGTCATTACGTTACTAGCAAATTTTCTCTAACTTTTATAACAAAATCAATCTTACACATGTGTTATCAGGGGCATAAATTTGAAGACAGACTTATCATAAATTAAGAAATGTTCGAATGATGCGATGATTATGAAATGAATAACTTCCCACCAATCATATCAACGGTAAATATTTCGCTATCAAGCTTGGTTAGAAATATATTGTTCTAGCAACTATATTTATGTCTTTTGGAAACTCGATAGCATGGATCGGTGGTCTAGGGGTATGATTCTCGCCTAGGTTGCGAGATGTCCCGTGTTCAATTCCCGGCCTAGCCCTTACAATGTATGTTTTTAAATTACAATCTTTGACACTTTGCGGAAGGATAATTTTTAGAAAAATATTTCAAGAAATAACACAAAATATTATAAAATTATGAAGACTTATAGACAATATGTATAATTCGGAATTTTCTTTACATGATTAAATCATTAGCAAATTAAGCACATTTGTAGTGAATTAATATTATTCCTGATAATTTTTCACTATTTTCCGTAAGATAACAAACTAAAAGCATGTCTGTCCTAGGGCAGTAATTTGCAGATGGACTTTATTTACAATAAGAATTTTTTGGATCACGTGATGATGGTGAAAAGAATAATTTCCCACTAAACACATGCGTGGTAAATATTTGGCAAATAATCTCGGCGAGAAATCTATTGTTCTAATACGTATTGCTATGGCTTGAATAGGAAACAACGTAGCTAGTCTCTGTGGTCTAGCGGTATTATTCTGGCTTAGTTTGAGATTGGTATTCAGTTCAAATTCCGGCCGTGACCGTATTGTACGATTTTCATAAATAAATTATTTGACACTTCCCGGTCGGATAATTTTTAAGAAATATATTTACTTAAAATAAATAATAATATATAAGAATTCATGTAATTTTCTTTGTCAATATATTTAATTTAAATTTTCATTACGTTACATGACTCATTCACAAATACATTAAGGGCTTTTTGTAATGAATTAAGCAGTTATTGTAAGGAATCAAGCAACTTTGAAATAAATGCAAAATATGCAAATTAAGAACTGGAAATTTTTTACCTTGTATTACTGTTGAACAAATTGTAAATAACTAACATTTTTATAAACAACTATCAGCCGTTATATGTTATCGATGATAAATAATATCGTTAAAGGAGAAGAATTTTTTAAACTTTTAATTATTAACCACAATAGTAATCCGTACAGATTTGTGGTATCCATCTTCCATTTGTCAACTGCAAATAATCGTCATTACGTTTCTAGTAGATTTTCTCTAATTTTTATAACATAATCAATCTTACAAATGTGTATTTAGGGGCATAAATTTCGAGACGGACTTATCATACATTAAGAAATGTTCGAATGATGCGATGATTATTAAATGAATAACTTCCCACTAATCATATCAACGGTAAATATTTCGCTATCAAGCTTGGCTAGAAATATATTGTTCTAGCAGCTATATTTATGGCTTTTGGAAACTCGATAGCATGGCTCGGTGGTCTAGGGGTATGATTCTCGCTTAGGGTGCGAGAGGTCCCGTGTTCAATTCCCGACCTATCCCTTTCAATGTATGTTTTTAAATTACTATCCTTCACACTTTGCTGAAGAATAATTTTTAGAAAAATATTACAAAAAAAAAAAATATTATAAAATTATGAAGACTTATAGACAATATGTATAATTCGGAATTTTCTTTACATGATTAAATCATTAGCAAATTAAGCACATTTGTAGTGAATTAATATTATTCCTGATAATTTTTCACTATTTTCCGTAAGATAACAAACTAAAAGCATGTCTGTCCTAGGGCAGTAATTTGCAGATGGACTTTATTTACAATAAGAATTTTTGGATCACGGGATGATGGTGAAAAGAATAATTTCCCACTAAACACATGCGTGGTAAATATTTGTCAAATACTCTGCGAGAAATCTATTGTTCTAATACGTATTGCTATTGGCTTGAACAGGAAACCACGTAGCTGGTCTCTGTGGTCTAGCGGTATTATTCTGGCTTAGTTTGAGATTGGTATTCAGTTCAAATTCCGGCCGTGACCGTATTGTACGATTTTCATAAATAAATTATTTGACACTTCCCGGTCGGATAATTTTTAAGAAATATATTTACTTAAAATAAATAATAATATATAAGAATTCATGTAATTTTCTTTGTCAATATATTTAATTTAAATTTTCATTACGTTACATGACTCATTCACAAATACATTAAGGGCTTTTTGTAATGAATTAAGCAGTTATTGTAAGGAATCAAGCAACTTTGAAATAAATGCAAAATATGCAAATTAAGAACAGAAAACTTTTTACCTTGAATTACTGTTGAACAAATTGTAAATAACTAACATTTTTATAAACAACTATCAGCCGTTATATGTTATCGATGATAAATAATATCGTTAAAGGAGCAGAAATTTTTAAACTATTAATTATTAACCACAATAGTAATCCGTGCAGATTTGCGGCATCCATCTTCCATTTGTCAACTGCAAATAATCGTCATTACGTTACTAGCAAATTTTCTCTAACTTTTATAACAAAATCAATCTTACACATGTGTTGTCAGGGGCATAAATTTCAAGACGGACTTATCATACATTAAGAAATGTTCTAATGATGCGATGATTATTAAATGAATAACTTCCCACCAATCATATCAACGGTAAATATTTCGCTATCAAGCTTGGCTAGAAATATATTGTTCTAGCAACTATATTTATGGCTTTTGGAAACTCGATAGCATGGCTCGGTGGTCTAGGGGTATGATTCTCGCTTAGGGTGCGAGAGGTCCCGGGTTCAAATCCCGGCCGAGCCCGTACAATGTATGTTTTTAAATTACAATCTTTGACACTTTGCGGAAGGATAATTTTTAGAAAAATATTTCAAGAAAAACACAAAATATTATAAAATTATGAAGACTTATAGACAATATGTATAATTCGGAATTTTCTTTACATGATTAAATCATTAGCAAATTAAGCACATTTGTAGTGAATTAATATTATTCCTGATAATTTTTCACTATTTTCCGTAAGATAACAAACTAAAAGCATGTCTGTCCTAGGGCAGTAATTTGCGGATAGACTTCATTTAAAATAAGAATTTTTGGATCACGTGATGATGGTGAAAAGAATAATTTCCCACTAAACACATGCGTGGTAAATATTTGGCAAATACTCGGCGAGAAATCTATTGTTCTAATACGTATTGCTATGGCTTGAATAGGAAACAACGTAGCTAGTCTCTGTGGTCTAGCGGTATTATTCTGGCTTAGTTTGAGATTGGTATTCAGTTCAAATTCCGGCCGTGACCGTATTGTACGATTTTCATAAATAAATTATTTGACACTTCCCGGTCGGATAATTTTTAAGAAATATATTTACTTAAAATAAATAATAATATATAAGAATTCATGTAATTTTCTTTGTCAATATATTTAATTTAAATTTTCATTACGTTACATGACTCATTCACAAATACATTAAGGGCTTTTTGTAATGAATTAAGCAGTTATTGTAAGGAATCAAGCAACTTTGAAATAAATGCAAAATATGCAAATTAAGAACTGGAAATTTTTTACCTTGAATTACTGTTGAACAAATTGTAAATAACTAACATTTTTATAAACAACTATCAGCCGTTATATGTTATCGATGATAAATAATATCGTTAAAGGAGAAAATTTTTTAAACTATTAATTATTAACCACAATAGTAATCCGTGCAGATTTGTGGTATCCATCTTCCATTTGTCAACTGCAAATAATCGTCATTACGTTATTAGTAGATTTTCTCTAATTTTTATAACATAATCAATCTTACACATGAGTTGTCAGGGGTTTAAATTTCTAGACAGACTTATCATACATTAAGAAATGTTCGAATGACGCGATGATTATTAAATGAATAACTTCCCACCAATGTTATCAACGGTAAATATTTCGCTATCAAGCTTGGCTAGAAATATATTGTTCTAGCAGATATATTTATGGCTTTTGGAAACTCGATAGCATGGCTCTGTGGTCTAGGGTATGATTCTCGCTTAGGTTGCGAGAGGTCCCGGGTTCAAATCACGGCCGAGCCCGTACAATGTATGTTTTTAAATTACAATATTTACACTTTGCTGAAGGATAATTTTTAAAAATATATTTCAAGTAAAACACAAAATATTATAAAATTTGGAGACTTATAGACAATATGTATAATTCGGAATTTTCTTTATATGATTAAATCATTAGCAAATTAAGCACATTTGTAGTGAATTAATATTATTCCTGATAATTTTTCACTATTTTCCGTAAGATAACAAACTAAAAGCATGTCTGTCCTAGGGCAGTAATTTGCAGATGGACTTTATTTACAATAAGAATTTTTTGGATCACGTGATGATGGTGAAAAGAATAATTTCCCACTAAACACATGCGTGGTAAATATTTGGCAAATAATCTCGGCGAGAAATCTATTGTTCTAATACGTATTGCTATTGCTTGAACAGGAAACCACGTAGCTGGTCTCTGTGGTCTAGCGGTATTATTCTGGCTTAGTTTGAGATTGGTATTCAGTTCAAATTCCGGCCGTGACCGTATTGTACTAATTTCATAAATGAATTATTTGTCACTTCTTGTCGGATAATTTTTAAGAAATATATTTACTTAAAATAAATAATAATATATAAGAATTCATGTAATTTTCTTTGTCAATATATTTAATTTAAATTTTCATTACGTTACATGACTCATTCACAAATACATTAAGGGCTTTTTGTAATGAATTAAGCAGTTATTGTAAGGAATCAAGCAACTTTGAAATAAATGCAAAATATGCAAATTAAGAACAGGAAACTTTTTACCTTGAATTACTGTTGAACAAATTGTAAATAACTAACATTTTTATAAACAACTATCAGCCGTTATATGTTATCGATGATAAATAATATCGTTAAAGGAGCAGAAATTTTTAAACTATTAATTATTAACCACAATAGTAATCCGTGCAGATTTGCGGAATCCATCTTCCATTTGTCAACTGCAAATAATCGTCATTACGTTACTAGCAAATTTTCTCTAACTTTTATAACAAAATCAATCTTACACATGTGTTATCAGGGGCATAAATTTCGAGACGGACTTATCATACATTAAGAAATGTTCGAATGATGCGATGATTATTAAATGAATAACTTCCCACCAATCATATCAACGGTAAATATTTCGCTATCAAGCTTGGCTAGAAATATATTGTTCTAGCAACTATATTTATGGCTTTTGGAAACTCAATAACAGGGCTCGGTGGTCTAGGGGTATGATTCTCGCTTAGGGTGCGAGAGGTCCCGGTTTCAAATCCCGGCCGAGCCCGTACAATGTATGTTTTTAAATTACAATCTTTGACACTTTGCGGAAGGAAAATTTTTACAAAAATGTTTCAAGAAAAACACAAAATATTATAAAATTATGGAGACTTATAGACAATATATATAATTCGGAATTTTCTTTACCTTACATGATTAAATCATTAGCAAATTAAGCACTTTTGTAGAGAATTAATATTATTCCTGATAATTTTTCACTATTTTCCGTAAGATAACAAACTAAAAGCATGTCTGTCCTAGGGCAGTAATTTGCAGATTGACTTTATTTACAATAAGAATTTTATGGATCACGTGATGATGGTGAAAAGAATAATTTCCCACTAAACACATGCGTGGTAATTATTTGGCAAACAATCTCGGCGAGAAATCTATTGTTCTAGAACGTATTGCTATGGCTTGAATAGGAAACAACGTAGCTAGTCTCTGTGGTCTAGCGGTATTATTCTGGCTTAGTTTGAGATTGGTATTCAGTTCAAATTCCGGCCGTGACCGTATTGTACGATTTTCATAAATAAATTATTTGACACTTCCCGGTCGGATAATTTTTAAGAAATATATTTACTTAAAATAAATAATAATATATAAGAATTCATGTAATTTTCTTTGTCAATATATTTAATTTAAATTTTCATTACGTTACATGACTCATTCACAAATACATTAAGGGCTTTTTGTAATGAATTAAGCAGTTATTGTAAGGAATCAAGCAACTTTGAAATAAATGCAAAATATGCAAATTAAGAACAGGAAACTTTTTACCTTGAATTACTGTTGAACAAATTGTAAATAACTAACATTTTTATAAACAACTATCAGCCGTTATATGTTATCGATGATAAATAATATCGTTAAAGGAGCAGAAATTTTTAAACTATTAATTATTAACCACAATAGTAATCCGTGCAGATTTGCGGAATCCATCTTCCATTTGTCAACTGCAAATAATCGTCATTACGTTACTAGTAGATTTTCTCTAATTTTTATAACATAATCAATCTTACACATGAGTTGTCAGGGGTTTAAATTTCTAGACAGACTTATCATACATTAAGAAATGTTCGAATGATGCGATGGTTATTAAATGAATAACTTCCCACCAATGATATCAACTGTAAATATTTCGCTATCAAGCTTGGCTAGAAATATTTTGTTCAAGCATCTATATTTATGTCTTTTGGAAACTCGATAGCATGGATCGGTGGTCTAGGGGTATGATTCTCGCCTAGGTTGCGAGATGTCCCGTGTTCAATTCCCGGCCTAGCCCTTACAATGTATGTTTTTAAATTACTATCTTTCACACTTTGGGGAAGAATATTTTTTGAAAAATATTTCAAGAAAAATCACAAAATATTATAAAATTATGAAGACTTATAGACAATATGTATAATTCGGAATTTTCTTTACATGATTAAATCATTAGCAAATTAAGCACATTTGTAGTGAATTAATATTATTCCTGATAATTTTTCACTATTTTCCGTAAGATAACAAACTAAAAGCATGTCTGTCCTAGGGCAGTAATTTGCAGATGGACTTTATTTACAATAAGAATTTTTTGGATCACGTGATGATGGTGAAAAGAATAATTTCCCACTAAACACATGCGTGGTAAATATTTGGCAAATACTCGGCGAGAAATCTATTGTTCTAATACGTATTGCTATTTCTTGAACAGGAAACCACGTAGCTGGTCTCTGTGGTCTAGCGGTATTATTCTGGCTTAGTTTGAGATTGGTATTCAGTTCAAATTCCGGCCGTGACCGTATTGTACGATTTTCATAAATAAATTATTTGACACTTCCCGGTCGGATAATTTTTAAGAAATATATTTACTTAAATTAAAAATAATAATATATAAGAATTCATGTAATTTTCTTTGTCAATATATTTAATTTAAATTTTCATTACGTTACATGACTCATTCACAAATACATTAAGGGCTTTTTGTAATGAATTAAGCAGTTATTGTAAGGAATCAAGCAACTTTGAAATAAATGCAATATATGCAAATTAAGAACAGGAAACTTTTTACCTTGAATTACTGTTGAACAAATTGTAAATAACTAACATTTTTATAAACAACTATCAGCCGTTATATGTTATCGATGATAAATAATATCGTTAAAGGAGCAGAAATTTTTAAACTATTAATTATTAACCACAATAGTAATCCGTGCAGATTTGCGGAATCCATCTTCCATTTGTCAACTGCAAATAATCGTCATTACGTTACTAGCAAATTTTCTCTAACTTTTATAACAAAATCAATCTTACACATGTGTTATCAGGGGCATAAATTTCGAGACGGACTTATCATACATTAAGAAATGTTCGAATGATGCGATGATTATTAAATGAATAACTTCCCACCAATCATATCAACGGTAAATATTTCGCTATCAAGCTTGGCTAGAAATATATTGTTCTAGCAACTATATTTATGGCTTTTGGAAACTCAATAACAGGGCTCGGTGGTCTAGGGGTATGATTCTCGCTTAGGGTGCGAGAGGTCCCGGGTTCAAATCCCGGCCGAGCCCGTACAATGTATGTTTTTAAATTACAATCTTTGACACTTTGCGGAAGGATAATTTTTAGAAAAATATTTCAAGAAATAACACAAAATATTATAAAATTATGAAGACTTATAGACAATATGTATAATTCGGAATTTTCTTTACATGATTAAATCATTAGCAAATTAAGCACATTTGTAGTGAATTAATATTATTCCTGATAATTTTTCACTATTTTCCGTAAGATAACAAACTAAAAGCATGTCTGTCCTAGGGCAGTAATTTGCGGATAGACTTCATTTAAAATAAGAATTTTTTGGATCACGTGATGATGGTGAAAAGAATATTTTCCCACTAAACACATAAGTGGCAACTATTTGGCAAACAATCTCGGCGAGAAATCTATTGTTCTAGAACGTATTGCTATGGCTTGAATAGGAAACAACGTAGCTAGTCTCTGTGGTCTAGCGGTATTATTCTGGCTTAGTTTGAGATTGGTATTCAGTTCAAATTCCGGCCGTGACCGTATTGTACGATTTTCATAAATAAATTATTTAACACTTCCCGGTCGGATAATTTTTAAGAAATATATTTACTTAAAATAAATAATAATATATAAGAATTCATGTAATTTTCTTTGTCAATATATTTAATTTAAATATTTTCATTACGTTACATGACTCATTCACAAATACATTAAGGGCTTTTTGTAATGAATTAAGCAGTTATTGTAAGGAATCAAGCAACTTTGAAATAAATGCAAAATATGCAAATTAGGAACAGGAAACTTTTTACCTTGAATTACTGTTGAACAAATTGTAAATAACTAACATTTTTATAAACAACTATCAGCCGTTATATGTTATCGATGATAAATAATATCGTTAAAGGAGAAGAAATTTTTAAACTGTTAATTATTAACCACAATAGTAATCCGGGCAGATTTGTGGCATCCATCTTCCATTTGTAAACTGCAAATAATCGTGATTACGTTATTAGTAGATTTTCTCTAATTTTTATAACATAATCAATCTTACACATGAGTTGTCAGGGGTTTAAATTTCTAGACAGACTTACCATACATTAAGAAATGTTCGAATGACGCGATGATTATGAAATGAATAACTTCCCACCAATGATATCAACTGTAAATATTTCGCTATCAAGCTTGGCTAGAAATATTTTGTTCAAGCATCTATATTTATGTCTTTTGGAAACTCGATAGCATGGATCGGTGGTCTAGGGGTATGATTCTCGCCTAGGTTGCGAGATGTCCCGTGTTCAATTCCCGGCCTAGCCCTTACAATGTATGTTTTTAAATTACTATCTTTCACACTTTGGGGAAGAATATTTTTTGAAAAATATTTCAAGAAAAACACAAAATATTATAAAATTATGAAGACTTATAGACAATATGTATAATTCGGAATTTTCCTTACATTATTTAGTCATTAGCAAATTAAGCACATTTGTAGTGAATTAATATTATTCCTGATAATTTTTCATTAATTTCCGTAAGATAACAAACTAAAAGCATGTCTGTCCTAGGGCAGTAATTTGCAGATGGACTTTATTTACAATAAGAATTTTTTGGATCACGTGATGATGGTGAAAAGAATAATTTCCCACTAAACACATGCGTGGTAAATATTTGGCAAATAATCTCGGCGAGAAATCTATTGTTCTAATACGTATTGCTATTGCTTGAACAGGAAACCACGTAGCTGGTCTCTGTGGTCTAGCGGTATTATTCTGGCTTAGTTTGAGATTGGTATTCAGTTCAAATTCCGGCCGTGACCGTATTGTACGATTTTCATAAATAAATTATTTGACACTTCCCGGTCGGATAATTTTTAAGAAATATATTTACTTAAATTAAATAATAATATATAAGAATTCATGTAATTTTCTTTGTCAATATATTTAATTTAAATTTTCATTACGTTACATGACTCATTCACAAATACATTAAGGGCTTTTTGTAATGAATTAAGCAGTTATTGTAAGGAATCAAGCAACTTTGAAATAAATGCAATATATGCAAATTAAGAACAGGAAACTTTTTACCTTGAATTACTGTTGAACAAATTGTAAATAACTAACATTTTTATAAACAACTATCAGCCGTTATATGTTATCGATGATAAATAATATCGTTAAAGGAGCAGAAATTTTTAAACTATTAATTATTAACCACAATAGTAATCCGTGCAGATTTGCGGAATCCATCTTCCATTTGTCAACTGCAAATAATCGTCATTACGTTACTAGCAAATTTTCTCTAACTTTTATAACAAAATCAATCTTACACATGTGTTATCAGGGGCATAAATTTCGAGACGGACTTATCATACATTAAGAAATGTTCGAATGATGCGATGATTATTAAATGAATAACTTCCCACCAATCATATCAACGGTAAATATTTCGCTATCAAGCTTGGCTAGAAATATATTGTTCTAGCAACTATATTTATGGCTTTTGGAAACTCAATAACAGGGCTCGGTGGTCTAGGGGTATGATTCTCGCTTAGGGTGCGAGAGGTCCCGGGTTCAAATCCCGGCCGAGCCCGTATAATGTATGTTTTTAAATTACAATCTTTGACACTTTGCGGAAGGATAATTTTTAGAAAAATATTTCAAGAAAAAAACACAAAATATTATAAAATTATGAAGACTTATAGACAATATGTATAATTCGGAATTTTCTTTACATGATTAAATCATTAGCAAATTAAGCACATTTGTAGTGAATTAATATTATTCCTGATAATTTTTCACTATTTTCCGTAAGATAACAAACTAAAAGCATGTCTGTCCTAGGGCAGTAATTTGCGGATAGACTTTATTTAAATTAAGAATTTTTTGGATCACGTGATGATGGTGAAAAGAATATTTTCCCACTAAACACATAAGTGGCAACTATTTGGCAAACAATCTCGGCGAGAAATCTATTGTTCTAGAACGTATTGCTATGGCTTGAATAGGAAACAACGTAGCTAGTCTCTGTGGTCTAGCGGTATTATTCTGGCTTAGTTTGAGATTGGTATTCAGTTCAAATTCCGGCCGTGACCGTATTGTACGATTTTCATAAATAAATTTTATGACACTTCCCGGTCGGATAATTTTTAAGATATATATTTACTTAAAATAAATAATAATATTAAAGAATTCATGTAATTTTTTTGTCAATATATTTCATTTAAATTTTCGTTACGTTACATGACTCATTCACAAATATATTAAGGGCTTTATGTAATGAATTAAGCAGTTATTGTAAGGAATCAAGCAACTTTGTAATAAATGCAAAATATGCAAATTAAGAACAGGAAACTTTTTACCTTGAATTACTGTTGAACAAATTGTAAATAACTAACATTTTTATAAACAACTATCAGCCGTTATATGTTATCGATGATAAATATTATCGTTAAAGCAGAAGAATTTTTTAAACTATTAATTATTAACCACAATAGTAATCCGTGCAGATTTGCGGAATCCATCTTCCATTTGTCAACTGCAAATAATCGTGATTACGTTACTAGTAGATTTTCTCTAATTTTTATAACATAATAAATCTTACACATGTGTTGTCAGGGGCTTAAATTTGGAGACAGACTTATCATACATTAAGAAATGTTCGAATGACGCGATGATTATTAAATGAATAACTTCCCACCAATGATATCAACGGTAAATATTTCGCTATCAAGCTTGGCTAGAAATATATTGTTCTAGCAGCTATATTTATGATTTTTGGAAACTCGATAGCATGTCTGGGTTGTCTAGGGCTATGATTCTCGCTCAGGTTGCTTGAGGTTTCGGGTCCAAATGTCGGTTGAGCCCATAGAATGTATGTTTTTAAATTACAATATTTGACACTTTGCGGAGGGAAAATTTTTAGGAAAATATTTCAGGAAAAACATAAAATAATATAAAATTAAGAGTATTTATAGACAATATATATAATTTTTGGAATTTGCATTACCTTACATGATTAAATCATAAGCAAATTAATCACTTTTGTATTGAATTATTAGCATTCCGAATAATTTTTCTCTATTTGCCGTAAGAAAACCAAATAAAAGCATGTCTTGCAACAGACAGTATTTTGGTGATGGATTTTGTATACATTAAGAAATGCTCGTATCACGTGATGTTGGTTAAAAGAATAACTTCCCACTAAGACCATAAACGGAAACCAATGGGCAATTAACCGCGGCTAGAAATCTATTGTTCTGGTAAATATTGTTATACCTTGTATAGGAACGAAGATAGTATGTCTATTGCCTAGGGTTATGATTCGCGCTTAAATTGCAACGGGTTTTCTTTTCAAACTCCGGCTGAATTCTTATTGTACTATTTTTAAAATTACATATTTTGACACTTCACGGGATGATAATTTGTAAGAAAAATATTTCCTGAAAACAAATATTAATATATAAGAAATCGAGTAATTTTCGATGGCAATGTACATACTACGGAATTTTCAATATTTTACATGATTAATTCACAAGTAAATTAAATGCACGTTGCAATGAATTCAGCACATTTTGTAATAAATGCAAAATAGCGCTCTTTAAAAAAGGAAAGTTTTTACTTTGAATTATTTTTAAACAAATAAAGGAAAACTTACTTAAAGTTTTATAAACACCTTTCTGCAGTTATATGGTATGGATGTTACATTTTATTGTTAAGTAAGAAAAATCAGAAAACAATTATTAATCGCAATAGTATTCCATGCAGATACGCGGTACCCATCCTTAATTGTTTAACTGCAAATGATCATGCTTGCGCTTCCCAGTAGATTCTCACTAATTTCTGTAAGATCATGAACCGGAAACATATGTTGTCAGGGGCAGAATTATGGAAATGGACTTATCATACATTAAGAAATATTTGAATCACGTGATGATTATTAAATGAATAACTTCCCATTAAGGATATCAACGGTAAATATTTCGCAATCAAGGCTAGAAATCTACTGTTCTTGCTGCTATTGTTATGGCTTTCATTAGAAACATGATAGTATGACTCGGTGGTCTAGGGGTATGATTCTCGCTTAGGGTGGGAGAGGTCGTGTGTTCAAGTCCTAGAGGAGCTTGTACTTTGCAATTTTAAAAATTTCATTTTTTGTCACTTCATGGAAAGATAATTTGTAAGAAAAATATTTCTTTAAAACAAATATTAAAATATATGAACGATCATGTAACTTTCTTTGACAATATATTTAAAGCGGAATTTGCATTATCTTACACGATTAATTCTCAAATAAATTAAATGTTTTTTGTAATTAATTAAACACTTGTTATAGTTAATTAATCAGTTCTTGTAACAAATGCAAAATATGCAATTTAAATAAAGGAAACTTTATTTACCTTGAATCATGTTTAAACAAATTATAAATAACTCACTAACATTTTCCTCACTTAACTCTATGCCTAAAAGGGTAAGAGTCTTGCCTAGTTCTTTTATGTCAATATGGTTTTTCAAATTATTAATAGTTCTATCGATTGCCCTTTGATCTCGGCAAAATCTAACAAAATCATCAACATACAATATCATATTAAGATATCTCTTATCAGCTAATATATCAGCTCAGCTACCCCACTGAAATTTACAAAAACCAATTTTTAACAAAACACTGGATTTCTTAGAACCATTGTCGACCATTTTGAAGTAATCCATATATAGCTCGATCATAGCGACAGAATTTACTCTTTTGATTAGTTTCTTCAAAACCTGGAGGTTGTGTCATATAAATTCACTCTTCTAAAGAGACAAAAAGGTAAGAGCTCCTGTTATATCACATTGAAGGTAGTACCAACCCTTACATGATAGGAGTAACGCAAAGAAAAATCTGATTAAACCTAAGTTGACCACAGGGGGAAAAGTTTCATCCTATGAGATACCCTTTCTCCTGTTTATAACCCTGTGCTTCTAGTCAAGGTTTAAATCTTAAATTTTTCCCGTATCATCTCTTTTTACAGTGAAAACCACCCACCTACATCCAATAGGTGTAATATTTTCTGGCAAGTCTTTCAAATGCCACACTACCCGGTTCTTCATGATACAGAGTTCTTCTTTCATAGCATTTAGCCACCAGTCCTTATATTCTGATTCAATTGCCTGCTGATAAGTCTTGGGTATAGGAATGCGTTCTAGTCAGCTGGATATGCTAAGACTATTGGTGGTCCCATTATCTTTTTTATCTGTGAAAACTGTATCGTGACTACTTAAGACAAGACCTTCTGTCTAATTTGTTTCTTTAAAATCAAATAAATTAGGATTGAAAACAATATAATTTTTATTGCAGTATTTTGCAACATCATTCATGGAATCTTAACCTTTTCTTCTTGCCTTCTTCATAATAATATACATCTGTACGCGATCTATCTTTCCTCTGAACAGCCTTTCTTTCCCAGTTACTAATCTAGGTTTTGATATAGGGCTGGGAATATCGTCTATGGAGACTTCAGTATCACTGTCGTCGCTTTCAGAATCACGAGGTACAATGTCGTATCCGATATAATAGGCATCATCTTCACGTCCCACTTCATTCTCATTTGAGATAGTCAAAATTCTGTTACTAGAGCCCAGCACAGCTCCACTTAAAGTGTCCTTGTTCACAACTTTCTCATTAGAAGAAACATTTATAGTTTCTATTATTTTGTTTGTATCAGGCATCCAAATCCGGTATCCTTTTGCACGGAATGCGTAACCAACGAGGAAACATTTTCGGGCTCTGATATCTGGCTTTTTTCTATATTGTCGATTTACACCTACATATACTACAGTACCCAAAGGCTTTAAGTGTTTGACTGAAGGCCTGGACCCTGAGAATAATTTGCAAGGCGTCTTGTTCAGCTTATTGTGGCAAACTCTATTCCAAGTATATGTAAAATATAGCATTGCTTCAGGCCAAAAACACTTAGGAAGGCCAGATTCCTGCAGAACTTCTCTAGCACCACTTGCGACAGTTATCACCGTTTCTTTCCGGGGTGAATATATTCATTAATTCATGAGCAATCCCTTTTTCTCCAAAATAATTTTGCATCTGTCTGTACACAAATCATGTCCCATTATCAGATCTAAATGCCTTAACCCTTTTATTTAAAATTTTCCATTCTGGTAATATAGGATTTAATTATACCAAAAACCTCAGATATATATATATTTCTCAGACATAGAAAATAATGAAACTTTACGTGAATAATCATCAATTATGTTAATAAAATACCTTTCTCCCATTCTTTGACCGATTAAGGACCTCAAACATCAGCATACAACAGCTCTAACGGAGCCTTAGATCTCACTTCTCTCAAAGACTTAAATGAAACTCTTCGATATTTACTAACTACATGGTTTGCAAAAGATTGTCTCATCACTTAAGAGTGGTAAACCAATCACTCCCTCTTTCCTACTGGTATGTGAAATAGTGGACGTGCTGACATGTCCAAAACGTCTATGCCATAGTTCAAGAGCTTTGCTATTTTTTAAGTCAGTAGTAAATAAAATATTTTTGTCAATTTTAACCATATGGGGTGAAACTTGGTAAATACCTTCTTTTAATGTGTCCTTAAAACCGTTTCTCCCCCTTTTTCTGAGCCTTTCACTGCACCGTTACCGCCATGATACACAAAACCCTCAATATCTAGTTTTGGACCTGAAATAAGATTTCTTCGTAACTTTGGAGAGTACATTACATCAGTTAATGTATACTTTTGTAAACCAAACAACAATTTAACAGTTCCTTTTCCCTTAATAGGATTGTCAACATCGTCAATGGCAACTGATATTTTATCATTTATTAAAGGTGCAGAACTGATAAAGAGGACTCTTTGCTTACAAAAGCGATGTGAAGCTGCTGGATCATAAACCAAATTCACTCTTTCTTTAGTTTGGTAAAATAAACTTGTAATTGAAAAGTTGGAGTTACATGGCATATGTCCATCATTATTTGTTGAAGTGGTGTTTCTAAATACAATACCAATCTCATGCTTGTCCTTACGCCGGAAGAGACAAGGTTGATTTTGATAAATGGAAGTTGAACTACGTGATTGGTTCCTTTATGCCACTGAGTCAGATCTTGGTTCTCTGTACGGATCTTTGTATTCTGAATTGAAATATCTGGAATGGCTCCTGTATTTTGGTCTAAAACATCTGGATACTTTCAGTGATTTTACTTTAAGAGGACATGAATTTCTATAATACCCAGGCTGCTTACAACCAAAACAGAGAATTTGTTTCTTCACATATGTTACTGCACTAGCCACTGTTAGAGAGTCTTTCCCTTGTAACTGAAGACAAACCTCTTCTGCATTGCGAGCTTCTGTAATAGCTTTGTATTTAAACTTTTCATCCGGCCAACCAAGAATAAGTAGCACTATTCTGTCGAAATGCGTAGGAAGATATCTCAGAAGTTGAAAACTAGCATATTTTTCGTTAAATGTAGGATCAATAGTTTTCAATCTGTTGTAGATTTTTAATAATCTTGTTGAAAACATGAGAATACTTTCTTCAAGTAACATTTTAGTATCACAAAATTCTGAAAATATAGTCATGTGATTTCCTCTAGTATCCGGATGGAAGTATTTCAGCAATGTTTCCCATGCAACTACTGGATCTTATATTCCATCTATTACACCTCGATGATCTTCATCAATATTCAAATATATCAAAGATAACGCAATAGCTTTTGTTTTTGTTAAATTCTTAAAGACATTTGAGATATGCTGTATCATTCAAATCTTTGAATGAACCAGTTTTAGTTTTTATTATCGGTGGAATGGGAGCTTTTTCACTTCCTTTTACAACCTCCCACACATTTCTCTCCATCAGAATGAACTTTATGTCTGAAGTCCATGTCCCACAGTTTAATTGCATAAGTAGCCATGGCTAAAACATTAAAGAAAATCGCAAACAAAAAATGTTTTTCTTTTGAGAGAAAGATTAATTTCTAAATTTAATTCGATTAAGTTTATTTTTATTTATTTATTTTAATGGAAAATTTTTATATAAATATAGCTCCTCCCCATCGTAATAAATCTAATACATTTTAAAACGGGTAAAAATTTGCTTAAAGTATTTTAATTAGCTAATTCTTCCAAGATAAACTGCAAGATATTTGATACGTATCCTGGGCCCATAACCTTTTATCAGCTTGTACCACTTTTTAAGTATCTGTGGGCAGATGTCATTTTACCTATACCTACCATAAGACTAATTGCCAAAAATAATTACTACGATAAGTAGTGCTGCAAATATTAAATATTTAATGCAGTTAAAGAAAAGCTAGCTATTGGTTTAAATATGTATAAAGCATTTTGTTCTATTAATAGAACCTGTTGCGTACAGGGAAGCTATATACCAACCTTAAGAAATTTAAAAGATGTTGCACGCACGGAGGCCACATACGAGCTTCGAGAGATTTAAACATTTAGTTGCCCTTGTTTGGCAACACTGATATTTTGTAAAATGAAAAAAGAATTTAAAATAAATAAAAAGACGAAGTTTAGCCATTTTTGTTCCTGAATTACTTTTACTTTTTACTACTTTTTATGCAATCTTCAAAATAGTGGTGCCGAGCGGCTTGGTGGGGAGGATGGTGGGAGAGAATGATTGGGATTATCAAACAGTGTCTGAGAAAGACCCTCGGCAAAGCTTGTCTGGACACCACTGGACTAACGACTATACTGTGCAATATAGAAGCCACCGTAAACAGCAGACCGATTGTCCACGAATATGGCTTGATGGATGATCCTGAGGAAGCTCTTACTCCAGCACATTTCCTAATAGGAAAACGACTGACAACAATCCCAACTGGACCACCAAATTCCCACTCTGACCTTACAAAAATTTGGAGGAGTCGTCAACAACTTATGGACTCCTTCTGGAGACAATGGCAGAGAGAATATTTGATAGACTTAAGATCATTCCATCACGTGAGAAACCCACCGAAACGACCCGAAATCCGTGTTGGAGACATAGCACTACTACAGGAGGACATGAGACCTCGACATACCTGGAAGAAAGCACGTGCCGAGGCAGGTATCCTTAGCCGCGACAACAAGGTCTGTACGTGCAAACTGAGAACCAACGGACAAACCATCTCCCGGCCAGTGCAGCTGGTCATACCCCTCGAGGTTAACCAGGGTGGGGAGGATGTTGCGTACACGGAAGCTATATACCAACCTCAAGAGATTTAAATGATGTTGCACGCCCGGAGGTCACATACGAGCTTCAAGAGATTTAAACATTTAGTTGCCCTTGTTTGGCCAAACTTATGTAAAACGAAAAAAGAATTTAAAATAAATAAAAGGGTGAAGTTTAGCCATTTTTGTTCCTGAATTACTTTTACTTTTTATGCAATCTTCAAAAGAACCTTTAATAATTAAAAAACTAATAACACACACACAAATCCATTATATTTGATTGTAAGGAGTAAATTATAAAGCACATGTTTCTAAGTGTAAATGTTTTTATAAAGCACATGTTCTAAACAATGTTATAAAGCACATGTTTTTAAAATTTCACAGTACGGCCGAACCCGTACTGTGCAGTTTTAAGATTAAATTTTTTGACACTTCTCGGAAGGATAATTTATAAGAAAAATATTTCAGAAAAACAAACCTAAATATAAAATTATGAGACTTTATTGACAACATATATAATTCGGAATTTTCATCACCTTACATGATTAAATCATAAATTAAGCACTTTTGTAGTAAATTAGTAGCATTAAAAGCATTCTGAAAAAGTTTTCACTAATTTCCGTAAGAAAACCAAATAAAAGCATGTCTTGCCATGGACAGCAGTTGGGAGATGGACTTTATATATGTTACGAAATGTTCGTATCACGTGATGATGGTGAAAAGAATGACATCCCCCCCCGCACTAAAGACATCAACGTTAACCATTTGGCAATCAATCTTGCTTAGAAATCTATTTTTCTAGTGGATATTGTTAAGGCTTGTATTGGAAACGAGATAGCATGTCTCTGTGGTCTATGGTTATGATTCTCGCTTAGCGTGCGGGTGATTTTGGGTTCAAGTTCCCGCCGAGCCGCTTTTGTGCAAATTTTAAAATTACATTTTTTGACACTTCTCGGAAGGATAATTTGTAAGGAAAATATTTCTTGTAAACAAATATTAATATATAAGAAATCCTGTAATTTTCTTTGACAATATGTATAATTTGGAATTTTCATAATCTTACATAATTAATTCACAAATAAATTAAATGATTTTTGTAATGAATTAAACACTTCTTGTCATGAATTAAGCACTTTTCGTAACAAAGGCAAAGTATTTAAATTAAAAAATGGAAACTTTTTTACCTTGAATTATTGTTAAAGAAATTACGAACAACTACTTATCAGTTGTACAAATACCTTTCACAAACTTAGTAAATACCTTTCTTAACAGTTGTACAAATATCTTCAGTTTCTTAATAGTTGTACAAATGCCGTTATATGTTATCCATGTTAAATTTTATCGTTAAATAAGAAAAATCAGAAAAATAATAATTATTAACCCGAATAGTAATCCGTGCAGATCCATTTTCCGGTTTTCAACTGCTTATGATCATGCTAACTCTTACTAGTAGCTTCTCACTAATATTCGTAACATCACCAACCAGCAACATGTGTTGTCAGGGGCAGAAATATGGAGTTGGACTTATGATACATTTAGAAATGTTCGAATCACGTGATGATTAATTAAATAAATAACTTCCTACTAATGATATCATCTATAATGATATAACTTCCCACCGATGGTAAATATTTCGTAATGAAACTTGGCTAGAAATCTATTGTTCTAGCAGATATTGTTATGACTTGTTTTGGAAACACGATTGCATGACTCGGAGATCTAGGGGTATCATTTTCGATTAGGGTGCGAGAGGTCCCAGTTTCATATCCCGGGCGAGCCAATGGAGTGAAACTTTTAAAAATTACAACATTTGACACTTTGCGAAAGGATAATTTAAGACAAAAATATATCAGGAAAACAAACATAAATTACTATAAAATTATGAAACTTTATGGACAAAATAAATAATTCGGAATTTTCATTACTTTATATGATGAAACCATAAACAAATTAAGCTCTTTTTTAGTGAATTAATAGCATTCCAGATAACTTTTCACTAATTTCCGTAAAGTAACCAACTAAAAGCATGTCTTGGCACGGGCAGCAATTAGTAGATGGTTTATTTATAAATTAAGAAATTTTCGTATCACATGATGATGATGAAAAGAATAACTTTTCCCACTAAAGACATCAACGGCAACCATTTGGCAATTAATTTTGGCTAGAAATCCATTGTTCTAGCAGCTATTGTTATGGTTTACATTAGAAACATGATAGAATTGCTCGGTGGTCTATTGGTATTATTCTCGCTTTGGGTGCGAGAGGTCGCATGTTCAAATTCCAGCCGAGCTCGTATTGTACTACTCTTAAAATTACATTTCTTAATACGTCACAGAAGAATGAAATGTGTTTCTTGAAGACAAGTATTAATATACATGAAATCATGTAATTTTCATTATCTTATATGATCAAATCATAAACAAATTAAACACTTTTTTGTAGTGAATTAATAGCATTTTTTATTAAAAATATATACAATTATGCTCATTAAAAAATATAAAATTTTTATGTTAAATTATTTTTGTACAAATAACAAATAAATGTTATAAAAATATATAACTTTCCTTGGCAATACATATAACTAAGAATTTTCATTATCTTACATGATTAATTTATAAGCAAAATAAACACTTTCATATAAAATAGAAAATTTTCGTGGAAAGTCTATCCTTATTATTTTTAAAGTAAGTTCTTAGTAATTATATTTACTGGAATTTTTTTTAAATGCACTATTCTCTCGCCAAGATTCCACATTTAATAACAACATTTTTAATTTTTTAAACAAATTTTACTATGTATATATACTGCAAATATAAATTATTTCTTTAATTAAAATTAAGTCTTTCAAACATAAGTTAACAAATTAATCTAAAATGTAGAAAAAACTTTAATAGAAGAATTAAACTTTTATCTTTATTATTTTTTTAATTTTTTAGGAAATATTTATTTAGCGTTAAATAACGAGAAGATAATGCAATATTATAACTTTTGTATGAATTAACACAATGAAAAATGCAAATAAAAAAATACAACTTTTTAGCATGAATTAATATTCAAACAATTGTATAAATAAGTTCCTGCCGTTATATGGTAGGGATGTTAAAATTTATCGTTATTAAAGAAAATCCGGAAAACTATCAATCACTCACCCCAATAGTAATACGTGCAGTTACGCGACACCAATTTACTGTTGTTCAACTGCAAACGATTGAGCTTGAGAGACCCAGTAATTTCTCACTAATTTCTGTAAGATCACCAACTAGAAGCATCCCTTCCCGCCGGCAACAATTGGGAGACGGACTTTTCAAACGTTAAGAAATGTTCCAATCACGTGATTATGAAGAAAAGAATAACTTCCCACCAATGACATCAACGGTGACTATTTTGGTAATTAATCTTGGCTAAAAATCTATTGTTCTAAGAGATATTGTTATGGCTTGTATTGGAAAACCGTCATCGTGGCTCGGTGGTCTAGAGGTATGATTCTCGCTTCGGGTGCGAGAGGTCCCGGGTTCAATTCCCGGCCGAGCCCGTGCAGAGTAGATTTTAATATAACAATACTTGACACTTTGCAGAAGAATAATTTGTAAGAAAAATATTTCGAGAAAACGAACACAAAAATATATGAAATTATGCGACTGTGGTTGACAGTATATAATTCGGAATTTTCACTTTTTTACATAAGTAGTTCATATAAAGCTCGATCATATGCAGTTAACAACAGGAGATGGTTACTACACTAATTGCTGTTGGTATTAATGATTGAGTTTTCCAGATTTTCTTTAGTAAGGATAAAATTTAACATTGATACCATATAACGGCAGAAAGGTATTTGTACAACTGTTAGTTTGTTATTTGCTATTTGTACAACAACAATTCAAGGTAAAAAGTTATATCATTTTAATTTGCATAATTTCATATATTTTTATTACAAAATGTGTTTAATTTGTTTGTGAATTAAACATGTAAGACGATGAAAATTACGAATTATACGTATTACCAAAAAATTTACATAATTTAATAAAAATTTATTTGTTATTGGTATAACAATAGTTTAAAGTAAAAATATTTCTTTTTTTTAATTTGCATATTTTCATATATTTTTATTACAACAAGAGTATAATTCATTACCAAGAGTGTTTAATTTGTTTGTGAATTAATCATATAAGATAATAAAAATTCCGAGAAACATATATTGTCAAGGAAAATTACATAATTTCATAACATTTATTTGTTATTTGTACAAAGTTATTTGTTCAACAATAATTCAAGGTACAAAGTTTCTTTTTTTAATTTGCATAATATTTCATATATTTTATAATAAAAGTGTTTAATTTATTTATGAATTAATCGTGTAAATTAATAAAAATTGCGAATTATATATATTATCAAGGAAATTTACATAATTTCATATATTTTTATGTTTGTTTCCTTGTGAAGTATTTTTCTTAAAAATTGTCCTTCTACAAAGAGTCAAATATTGTAATTTTAAAAATTATACCACATGGGCTCGGGCGGGATTTGATGCCATGACATCTGGCACCCCCTAGACAACCGAACCACGATATCGTGTTTCCAATACAAACGATAACAGTAGTTCCAAAAAGGATAGATTTTTATAGACAAGCAGGATTTCCAAATAGTTACCGTTGATGTCATTGGTGGGAAAAGTTATTCATTTAATAAACATCACGTGATTCGAACATGTCTTAATGTATGAAAAGCCCATCTCCCAATTGTTTTCCCTTTAAAGAGATGTTTTTTTTTTTTTTTGTTTTTTTTTTTTTTTTTTTGGTGATCTTACGGAAATTTGTGAGAAGTTACTAGGCCGCTAAATCTCGATCATTTGCAATTGAAGAACAGGAGATGGGGGCCCCGGATCTGCACATATTATTATTGGGGTGAGTGATTGATTGTTTTCCGAATTTTTTTGACAATTAAATTTAACATCGATGCAATATAACGGCAGATAGTTACTTGGCCACCTGTTTCTATCATAATTCATGCTAAAAAGTTCTCTTTTTTTAATTTGCATTTTTAATTGTCATAGTTTATACGAAAAACATTGATTGCAATTTCTTCTCTCTAGATGATGCTAATTAAATATTCCCTAAAGAAAAAATTATAAAAAAATATGGATAAGTGTTTTTAATGTTTCTATTAATTTTTAGATAGAATTGTTGACCGTGATTGTAAATCTCATTTTTAATTAAAAAATAATTTATATTAGTAGTATATATATATATATATATATATATATATATATTTAATAAAAATTTGTTTAAAAATGCACTTTTTTTATTTAACGTGAACTTTTGACGAGAGAATATAGCATTCAAATAAATTCAAGTAACTATAATTATTAAGGACTTACTTTAAAAATAATAAAAGTACACTTTTCAAAAATTTTTTCTAATTTACAAAAAGTGTTTACTTTGTTTGTGAATTAATCATGCAAGATAATGAAAATTTCGAATTATATTGTCAAGGAAAGTTACATAATTTCATATATTTTCATTTTTCTTTATTGAGAAATATATTTCTTACAAATTATCTTTCTGCGAAATGACAAATATCGTAATTTTAAAAATTATGCATCCTGGGCTCGGCCGGGATTTTAACCCGTTACCTCTCGCCACCTAAACGAGAAGAAACCCCAAGACCACCAAGCAACGATATCGTGTTTCCGATACAAGCAATAACAATATATGCAAGAAGGATAGATTTCTAGCCAAGCTTATTTGCCAAATGGTTACCGATGCTGTCATTGGTGGGAAGTTATTCATCATCATCACGTGGTTCGAACATTTCTTAATCTATGAAAAGTAATTATGGAAAAAAAAAAAACCATAGTTTTTGATGCTTTGTACACAATAAGTTATGTGAAAAAGTGCAAGAAAATCTTTCTGTTGTGAAACCATTTGTGATGAAATTAATTGTCCACTCATAAAAGTGTATAATTAATGTATAGCATGCTTTTTATTTAAGTGATGTACAGTTTATTATAAAAGTCTTCACACTGCGCAAAATGGCAGTACTGTTTAAGTTAAATAAACATAAAGAATTTTTGACAGTACGCCATAGCACGCGTGTGTAAATTTACACACTTCAAAGTAAAATCTTTATAGTTAATGATGCCTCAGTATAAATTTGAATAAACTTCAAATATTATCGAAACCTGCAAAAAAATTTTTTTTTCGATTAACTTTTCATTTTCAGCTTTGAAGTGGGAAAATTTCAGGTTCAATCCCATCCACATACATACACACTATTACATAACGGTGCAGGCGAGCACCTGACTATACTTTAAGATTAAAGGGCACGGAATACACGCTCTTCCCTAAATGTCTTGTCATTTAGAGCCATGGTCAGGTGACAGGCTCACACTTGAGCTGGCACCTTCCTCTCCTTATGACATACAGTGGTACATCAAATATTTTCCTCCCCCTCCACGATATACTAGCAGAAGAACTTTGGAGTCAACACATGAACGCAGAACCATCCCCAACCCGTGGAGCTCAAGTGGACACTGAGGAGAAATGTGGTCCATCTACCAATTGCTGCCTATGGCAAGAGATTCTTGGTTGGTGATCCTACCGAAAGTGGTGAGAATGTACTGGGCCACTAAAGCTCGATTATTTGCTGTTGAACAACAGGGGACGGGTGCCATGTTTCTGCAAGTATTAGGGTGAGTGCTTGAGAGTTTTCTGGATTTTCTTCTCTGTGACAAATAAGTATATTGCTTACTAACAACGAAAAATTCTCTCGAAATACAGTTTGCGTTAGACGTTCAAATATCTAACGCCGAGTTCAGGACGGCCATCTTAAGAAAGATATATTTGCTCCAGTTTGATCTCTGTATTCTTCCATACGTGTTTATCAGGACACATAACTGACTTATTATTTTTTTATGTAATTCATTTTATTTTTCTTTGTTTCCATGTAATATAGGTGGGAAAAATTTCCTCAGTTTTCTATAATCCGGTTAATCAATTTCAAATTAAAAATGCTAAATATACAGAACTTAATTTAAAAAATAAACACATGACATTGGAAATAATATCCATAATGCTCGATTTCATAGAAAATCAAGCAAAGGAAAAAATTTAGTACAATAAAATTCTAGAGGAAAAATTATTATTTATATTAACACGTCGAATGTACTATAAGCGACAAATCTTGGTATCATCACGGTAGTTCGAAAACGTCATTATCATCGTCAGACGGCAGTGAGTTCGATTCTCAACTAATAACTGAAGTTCTTTCATGCTCTCAAGGACATCTTTTTTATTTGTTTGTTGTATTTATTGAACCATTCTATTCTTTCTATACAAGGACTTATTAAACCAGGACCTACAACTTAGAGTGCATTGAAAACCACTACAAGCATCCAAACCCAAGGTTTGATTGGAGCACACCAACTGCTCAACCGAAAGCTAGAATGCTAACCATTCAGAAGGGACAAGTAAGATAGGTATTGGTCACACAAAGTATTCCAAGTAAAATAATACCCATGACGGGGGGTGGTCATGTCTTTGAATTGTTCTGCTTGGTCCTTTCTACTAAATTACAGATTCTCAACCACGTTCAAGTACTTAAATGGATTCAATAAATTGGCAATTTTTCTTCCCCTCATCATTATGAGCTATAAGCACTGAGCATAAAGCTGATCGCTGTTACTTGCTTTCCAATTGCACTCCGGTCCATTTTGCCCCCTCCTCTTAAGTCATTTGAACAACTTTAAGATGAGCATTTTGAAGTGTGCACAATTCAAAAGTAGAATGTTAAGCAAGTGTCTTCACGATGTAAGGAACTTTACAGGGAGTTTAAATAAAAGTTAATTATACGGCTTGAACAGATAACAAACGTGTAATCGAAATTTTCAATAAAAAAGCCTGCATATGCTTAACAAATTAATGCAATACTTAGTTATTTAATCATTATGTATTGGATTCAAATTTTTATTCAGTGAACTCCATGCCTTATTGATTATTTTTGAATTCTTATAATTTCTAAAAATGATGCTTACTTATTAGAAGTTTGGGCGATTAAAATAATTGTTTTCTTTTCGCTTCCTTAGCAATTAGAAATCGAAGGTTGATATAATATAGTATGTAATAGCAAGTTTTATTTTGAGGATTAATTTTGAAAGTTAAAAATATATGTATATGGGATGTGCCTCTTAAATATCATACCTATTTTTTTATGTGTGTGATGATTAAAATTAGTGTTTTTAAAGCATTAAATTTATCAATCATACTTTACTCCGATTATTCCAAATATGGATTATAATCTACTAAAACTTTCTAAATAAAATTAATAGTGGGGTTTTTAGTCTAATATACTGTTTCATAGAAAAATAAAAATTTAACTGTAAAATGTGTTTTCTTTCATTGATTAAAATTTTGAAAGTTAAATTTTTTTATAATTGCAATTTTTAAAAATGTTATTTATTAGATTATACTTTATATTTTCTTATATTATATTTTAAATAATTTTTTTACAAAAAAATTTTATTTTTTATATACAAAATGATAACAGTTCTACTGTATATAACATTTTTTAGCAGAGACATTTTATAACAGAAGAAAGTTACTTGTACACATCGGTTGTTTCGATAAGAATGCGACGTAAAACGAGTTTTTTTTTTTTTTTTTTTTTTTATATATATATATAATTTACATTTTGTATTGTATTTTAATTTATAAAAAAAACGCTGATTGCAATTTATTGTATCTAGAGAAGTTAAAAATATATGTTACGCGTCTATTAAATATTAAGTGTATGATTTATCATTGGAATTAAAATTCTTGACACAATACATTGTTACTTAATCCTTACTCCGATTATTTTAGCGGAACGTAATTTTTAAAATTTACTCAAAACTATGCATCGAATAGCTCTGGCTTTGATTGGTTAATATTTCAGTGAAAAACTACACGAAAAAAATTAACCGTCAAATGTTATAGTTTTCAAATAAAATTTTTACAGTTGATGTTTCTAAAGTTGCAAATTTTAAAAATTGTTTTTATTTGAAGAAAGCCATATTTTTATAATTTTAATTTACGAAAAATATTGACTGCCTATACAAAACGGTCTGTTGTAAAAAACATTTTTGATATTGACTTACTATAACAGCTGAAAATTATTTGTACATCTATTTTTCGACAGTAAAACTTCAATTTGGGGAAATTGATTTTTTTTTAATTTGCTTTTTAAATTGTTTAATTTTTGACAAAATCTGTCACATGCAATCTCGCTAGCTAGATACCATATAAATTTTAAAAAACAAATAAATATTTTCTTAAAAACTTTAAATCAATTTGTGGATTTATAAATTCAAAATGTAATTTTTTATTTCAAAAAAATAATACATATTAAAAGTCTAAAATATTTTTAAAAAAACTAGAATTTGTTGATTTTTATGTGAATTTTTAGCAGGAATATTATATGCAAATAAACTCAACTAACATTAATTATCCAGTTTATATTTTAAAAATGAAGAAAATATTTTAATAAAAAGTAAGGATTTTTCACGAAATGTTTGGACTGTTTTATAAATATTTTCTCTAATTTGGTTATAAAATAATCGTGTTATAAAAATTCCAATTTTAAGGAAAAATTTTGATTATTTGTACCTGCTTTCAAGGAATACTTTTTTCATTACGTTGCAATTATGTATCATGTATTGTAATTTACCTAATTAAGAGGAACAATGGGCTCGGCCATTGTTATTATATTCGGTATTATTTTATGTTTGTTTTTCTAAAATATTTTTCTTACAAATTATTCTTCCGCAAAGTGTCAAATATTGTAATTTTAAAAATTACACTCGATGGGCTCGGCCGGGATTTGAACCCGGGACCTCTCGCACCCTAAGCGAGAATCATACCCCTAGACCACCGAGCCACACGGTTTTAGGATGAAAATTCAATTATAACTGCTAGCACTATCTGTACCTTTTTTTCTATAAATGGAAAATGTAATAAAATAAATTTATTACATTATATATAAATGTGATATTTAAAGTCATAAAATAAGGTTTTTTCTAATATTTCCTATAGTATTATAAATAATGAAGAACAATTTTTTCTCTTTCTTTATACACATTAAAACTTCGAAAGATATTATTGATGAGCAAAATAAATGCCCGCAACCAAATGTAATGACATGTAAAATAAAACGTCCTTTATATATATTTTATGCAGCCTTAAGTTTATCATAAAACCTCCTTTATATTTTATTACGTAACGGCAGGCTCATTTCCCATTACGTTACAACAACTTTAACATTTCACATTACGTAATGGCTGATTGCGCAATTTAAGTTTTACAAAAGTAAGAGAGTTCTTATGCCAACGAAGTGTAAAAGTTTATGCATTGCAGAAATGTATATTTTAATTCAATGACATTTTTGCGTGAATATGAAAGAACGTCAAGCATTATTAAAAGCTACTGCTAAGTCACCGTTTCCCTTACTTTGAAGTGAAAGGCGTCGGGTTCAATCTTGTCGCAGATATAAATAGCGGTGCATGCGAGCCTTGAACTGTACCTATGGTTTGGAAGATTCTTTTAACGGCCTCGTAGTTTATAACCACGGTCAGATGACGAAGTAGACACCTAGCCTGGCACTCTCCTCTTTACATGCAATACCCATCAGTCTGGGAACGTTGGACATCAGAGACTAATGTGGAAACGCCTGAAACCCACCAGCAACTTAGTGAGAAAGAATGTTGTCACCCTCCGCAGTAAGCGATGCTTCACATTTCTAGTATTAAGAGAAGCGACTTTTATTAGTTATTAGAGTTTAATTCCAGTTACGGTTGAAAAACAGAGAATCGCTCCCTCATTTCCACATAAATAACTATACGGATGAGTGCTTGGAGGATTTCCTACTTTTCTTCTTTGTGATTAATGAGTACGGCTAATTAATTACAAAAACTTGTGTCGAAAGGCAATTTTGCGATTTCCAAATGTGTTATCGCGGCGTTCGGAGGGAATAGTTTAAGAAAATTATTCGCTTCATCTTTGATGATAAATAAAACTGCCAAATGTATTTATTTATCAGGACATATGCGTGAACGATAATTTTTTATCTAATCAATTTCCGTGCAGATATCTAAATTGCTAATCCATCATAATTACAATGACAGTGACGTCAAATATGAGGGACGAGGTAGCAGTTAAATTTTCAGTGGGCTGGTTTTTATTTCTATACTTATTCCGACTTTGATAGTGGATGCTTATGGTTACTCGAAATCTAATTTAAGAAGTCACCTGAAATTGGTCATCGTATTCATAAAATGCAGTGACTCAGTAGCTTTACGCCACTTCCAAGTTAGGTTTACTACAGTGATGCATAATTTGCCTAGATCAGTGATTGGGAGGTTGACCACGTACCATTTTTTTTTTTTTTTTTCAGATTTTAAAGTCAAGGAAGTAAGACAAGACTTTTATCTACCCTACAAAATATTAAGTTCAAATTTTAATTATTTTTAGGATTTTTATTTGGTTTTAGTACACAGGTATTTGGGGACTATTACTTATTTAAAATTTTCAAATTAAACCCAAATCCAGTCAAGTTCAATGCAATACCTGAGAGAGAGTACAGATCCTTGTCAAGACTGAAGAGTTCATTTCTTCCTCGTTCAGATAACACTAGATGGCAGCACTACAAGATTTCGTACATCACCTCTTAAGAATGAAAAGTTCATTTCCTCTCGTTCAGATGATACTAGATGACTCGTTCACAACAAACCAGTGATGGATACTAGTGTCTCGAAATTCCCGATCGTCGCCTCCAGAAGATTTTGCCAATGATTCTCTGACTTGATGATGTAAATAATGCGATAAATTTATCTAGTTAGAAAGTTTTATCTTATTGAATATTCTTACATATTTTTTCGTAAACTTACCTTTCTAAAACTTCACATATTTTTCTCGTATAATATACTGTCTCTTCTAAGATCTTTTGCAATTATAATTGAGAAAATTTATTAAATTAGGTATTATTTAGAAATTTCATCATTTATAAAAACTGAAATCTTATTTTTTCAAATAAATGAGTTATACTTTCAATCGAATTACAAATATATTATTGTATTGGCAGCTTGCGATTTATTTTAGTAGACTTTTTAATTTAAAAGATAGACAGTCTACACACTAAATAAAAATATATTTTAATTCTCTCTCTGCAATTTTTTAATTGAAGCTTGTTAAAACAACTCGTGTATAGAAAAAAAATAATTATTATTATTCAAAGATGATACAAATTTTCACTGAATTTTTAAAGTAGGCAATTTAGCTAATAAATTTATAATTAAAGCAAAGAGGAAATGTACGAGTTTCGTGATTTGAGCATGATAAAGTGGGGGAAAAAAAACTACTTGAAATAAAAGGAATTTATTATGAACCCAGACGACATGGTAGAGTTACAATTTATAAATATTTTGTTTTGGTATAATTAGTGAAAAAATTATTTAATTTCACCTTCAAAATTTTTACGCGTGGTATTTTATTCCCATTTTATGTTTATAATATCTTTATTAAAACACAGAATTCAGAAGGAAATGTGATACTGAGTGTCTTTAAATCTTTTATACATATATGTGGGAAAACTTATAAATTTTCTCATTTTTAAAAATTAAATTTTTTTTCAAATTTTACTCTTAAATCAATCATTTTACTCTTAAACTGAACTACAGATGTTCAACTTTTACAGCTTGTGATCTATTTTATAAGATAAATCACAAGCTAAATACATTTAGAATTTTTAAAAAATAGACAATGTACACACTAAATAACAAAAATTTTTAATTCTGCATTTTTTTTTTTTTTTTTTTTTTTTTTTTTATTTTTTTATTGAAATTTACATTACACTCAAAGTTATTAAAGCAATTCATGAGTGCAAAAAATTTTTTAAACAATTTCTAATTTGAATTGACAAATATTTTAATTTTGCCTTAAGAAAAAAAACTTGAAATATTAATTTATAATTAAGATTAGATATTAATTTATAACCATAATAAAGTGTCAAAAAGAACTTATTTAGTAAAATTAATTTTACCATGGCATTTTATTTCCCTGCGTATATTTATCTCTATTAAAACGCAGAAATCGGAAGAAAATGTGACAATTGCAATCCATCCTTCTTTGGTTCTTACGCACTATCCCGTCGACCTGCGAAAAATTAAATGTCGTTAATGTTGCCTTTTGGCACCATATCAAATACAAATAAAGTTTTTACTTACTAGTATTTGATATGGTGCTAGGATATAAGTATACCATTATCCTCTTCCTTCATATTTCGAAAAATAATAATTAAAATTTCAAAATTCTACCTCTTATTCTTAAGGCGAAAGAGGTCGATGGGATAATATATAAATACACGTTTTTTTTCTCTCTCACACAATAACTATACAGAGGGTGATAACACATTTTTAGAACGATTTCCATTACAAATTAAAATATTATTATTATTCAAAGATGTTTCATAATTTTTATTCTAAAACATTTACTAATGTTTTAGAATAAAAATTTCTGGCAACAGCTTATTATTTGAAATGAGATATATCGTCTACTACTTTTAAATTTATTTTTCTTTCAAAATGTCACATATAAACATGCTGTGAAGTGAAGGATATGTTTTTGGGCTTTCCGAAGGTAAACTTTCTTATTCTAAAATTTAAAAATATTGTGAACTGCATGGTATTAAAATTTCTAAGTGCAAAATAAGCAATATTATTAATAGAACAGGTAAAAACTATCAATCATTATTTCGACATAGAAAGAAGACTCTAAACGAATATCCTTAAAAGGTACGTACTATTTCAAATGTTTCTAAAATGAAATCACTGGTAAAAGAGAAAATCCACCAACACAGAAATCAATTGCAAAGTCTTTAGATACATCTGTAGAAACAATAAATAAAATAATAAACCAGTATTTACAACTTAAAAATGCTGAAAAAACATAATGCTCACCAGCTTTTGCCGAGACATGTGTCTCAACGCAAAAAATTTTGTAGAATCCTGTATGAAAACCACTTAGCAGGAGATGAATGGAAAACTATTATGACCCTTGATGAAGCATGGGTTTACCTAAATGACTGTAACAAAAAAAGGTCTTTCTCTATAGAAAATGAGGAGGAAAAAATTTACAAACCCGTTTCCGTCAATGTAAAGAAAGTTTCAGTAAGGGGTTTATGATTGTCGCAGGTTTCTCCAAGAATGGGAAATTAATAAATAAGATGAATTGAAAGAAATATTAAAATCAACTCATCGTACTATCAGGAGAAAGTTTTACGCCCAATATTTACAAAAGAAATTCCACTTCTTCATCCCAATGACTTTCAAACAGAGAAACTTCAAGACAAAGCTATAAATCATCCTTCGAAAACTACCACTGCATTCCTTTAGAAAAATGATGACTAATACAAGTATTGCATGTATACATTTTCAACATATCCCTGCGAAGTCTCCTGAAGTTTCATCTATGGACTATTGTGCCTTTAGTCTGTTAAAAAACGCTCTTTCTAAACGCAAATCCACCACGAAAGATGGACTCTGGAAAAGGGCGGAAAACGAATGGAAAGCAATGCCCCTGGAATTATTGCGAAAAGCTCTTCTATCATGGAAATCATGATGTATACTTCTAGTCCAGAAAAAAAGACTATCATATAGAACAATTAAAAAAATAATCTTTACATTTTAAACATTAAATTAAACGGCCGCGAAATCGCTCTAAAAATGTGTTAATACCCTCAGTAAAAATGTAAATAAGCGAATCGAAGACCATAGGGTTGCTAAAATTAAGTCTGAATATCATTCACATTTTATATCACTAACTTATTGCAACTACTTTCTTCAAGTGCTCATGCGTTAGAACTCCCATCTGGGGCCGACATTCAGGACTCTATCCTGAGGCACTAATTTTCGAAACAGAAACCAAACAGAACTCCGTGGACCTTAATGTGCCACTCCCAGACGTATTGATTTAGATGGATACTTGGGAAACTATGCGAATTCGATGTATTTAATGTTCTTCAGTCGCCATTAGTGAACGCGGTGGTCTTTAGTTTGGCTCCTGAATCTAACTAACTTCCTATGGGTGACGCAGACGACGACTGAGTTAGCACGTCTCCATCTTCATAATACCTAAAATAACTTACGAAATCTGTTGCATTTATAATATCAGATATTTGGATACTAATGAATTATCTTTTCTATTTTTTAAGTAATATATTTCTTTTGCATTTGCACTTTAAAAATTTATTGCAAACAATTTTAATACCACAAAGTGAACTATCAAACGGCCCAAGGGCATTGAAAGACATTACATTGATAATGGGTCAAATGCATTTGTCACCAGAGAGGAGACCTTGAAATCTCCTAAGCACCAACCTCAATAAACGTGTAAGCTGAAGCCCGAAATTCAACATCTGTCCCCCGTTGTGCAGCAATGTTGACTCTGCAGCACAACGGGGAACAGATGTTAATTTCTCTCTGTGAAGACATGTTCTATCTCTAAGCCACGTTGCGTTCTCATGTAAGCATTTGCAACATTTTGAGCTTAGCTATATTAAATTATACCGAAAATAAAAAATTTTCTTAGAGAAAACACACATATCAAGGGAATATGCATAAGAGATGCATTGTTTGATTATTTTGACTGTCCAGATATCCATTAATATCAAGCAGTGCTTTTAGACAAAAAGAGTTCAACCGAAATAAAATTGCGCGACATTGTTTGAACAACTGCCTTTCACACATTTTCAGCTTTTATGGTGTTTTCATATTATTGTGCTGTCAAATTTTAAATATTAAATAACCAGTATAGTTTATTTCAAATGCTTTTCAGTTCTTTTTTTGTTTCAACAGATGTTTTTTTCCGTCTATTGTCATAAGTATCTGTTATAAGAGTAGAAAAATATTTATGAAATTTCCTCCTCAACTTTATCTATAAAAAGTATACATTTTTTTTAAAAAAATTTTATTACTATTCAACAAAATGCTCTTAATTGTTACAATTAATCCTTTATGCTTTGAGTAGTTTATTGCGATAAATTTCCTGCTGACAATTTCTGAAGGTCAAAGATGCTAAATACAATAAACGGTGTCATAATTTTGAGCCTTATGTCAATCCGCAGCAACGGAGGTCATTAAACTCGATTGTACCCATTAACACACTAAGGCCATTTCAACACAGTGGTCTTTTGTTGGGTCCGGCACCGAAATCACCACCTTGCGATCATAAAGAGCCATTCTCCCGGCCAGAATACTAGGGCTCCTGTTTGACATAAAATTTTTGACTAAATTGTTATGCTATGCAAACTGAACTGCCTATTTCTTGTAACCAAAACTATTGACGCAGCCTCGTTTTTTAAAACTGGATCAAGTGACTAAGGTGAGTTCTGAACTGTCACCAATAAGAGAATCAATTTTTTGAGCAGTCACCAACAGATAATTTAGAGAAAATCAGTTTTAAGGACTCCGCCAATGAATTATCGCTTAGATAATTTAACATATCTTATTGTGACGAAGAAGCTAAAAAGCATAGAGGCACATAATGGCCCACTAAAGGCACTGCCTAAGGCCACCTTGACTCATAAATCATAATTCTTCGGAGCGAGCGTATTTCGTTCCGTAACACGTTCTCCCATCATAACTTTTTTTTATTTCAAAAGGACAGCGTGTTTTTTTCCCTATCGAAACTCAAGTTGAAAATAAAATCCAGATTTATTTTATTTCGTTTCTAAAACGTGACATTATTATTTTCCCCCTAAAGAGTTTTTCGCTAGGTGGCATAACAGCAAAAAGATAATAAAGTCAAACAATGTCATTAACCAAGCAAATCGGAATTATTTTTGAACTTTTAATTAAAAAAAAATTAAATAACAAAGAATGTATAAACTATTCTCTTATATGCGTTTACGTTCGTAAAATGCGTGATATAAATCAGATATTACTTAAGCCTGTTTTCTGATCAAAATTCCTATCAAGTCTTAAAAGCATAATTCCTAATTACAGATCGAGTCTCGTAGCAGATACACACACACAAAAAAAAAAGTTTGGCGCTATCTGATCTAGTATTTTTATTTTTTCTCGCCAGAAAGTTCTTCAATTTGATTCTATTGAGATTCATATGAAAAAATGTGTCATTCTCTTTGACACCATACTACTATTTGGCCATAACAATCTCCTTAAAGCTTTAGAATGAGAACATTTTTTTCACTCATTCTGCCCTTGCATTCTCATAAGATAGTTATTTATGGTATTGAATAATAATAATGTTTTTGTAAAAATGCTCAGCCAGTAAAATAAGAAATATTTGGTCTTGTGCTCAAGCCCTCCACCATGCTCCTTGTAGGTATAATTTTCTGTTATTTTTCTAAAATATAATCACGCGCATTTTTTATTTATTTAATGCAAGTAAACTACATTAAAAACATTCGGTAACAACAGTATATATCTCTAAGCATATAATTGTTATATTTTCATAATTAAGAAAGTATTAATATTTTAAATATATAGTTTAAATTTTAAAAATGTGTTATAAATAGTTATATACTTAAAAATTCAGTTACTTTCAACACTTATAGTATGTTCTTATAGACAATATCATGTTTTGGAAGGCATTTTTGGTGTTAAATATTTCTTATTTGAAATGAAATCATGAATCAGTTACGTTAACAGTTATTCTGCGTGAACAATCATCATTAATATTGAATGAGTTATTGGCCATTTTTAATATTATTATTGTAAACTATATATATATATATATATATATATATATATATATGGAAATATTTGTTGTTTATTTTATAATTTTAATAATTCTATATTGTATATTTTAATGCTCTTTCTATTATCATATCTGTAATAATCACTTGGTACTTTTAGTGCATTTGTTTAAATATTTTAGACTATTTTTCATCTATATAGCTATTGTATCATCACAATACTTCAATGTACTTTTGAGTGTTTAAAATTTTTATTAATTATTTTAATACAGGAAATTATATTTCAATATGCAATAGAAATATTTCAAATTCTTTTGGAATCATGCACATTAACTATATTTGCATTATAATAATAACATTATGGTAATATTTTTAAATAGGGAAATGGGAATGAAGTATTTTAGTACATTCATACAAATATCTTAAAAATTGACTTCAATTTATTTACCCATTGTATTATCTGAGTACTTCAGAATACTCCAGGTTATAATAAAAATATTAAAGATTAACTTCGAATCCGATGTATATCTGATATATTTATCAAATGAATATCATTGTATCAAATGAATTTTTCATAGTACTTTTAAAGTACTACTTTAATGATACTTGTGTCACATGGTTAATTTTATATCATTTCTGATATCTTTAATATCAAATCCTCTCAATCGATATTTCAATACTTCCTTGTATATATTTTGGCTGCCAATTTCAAGTTAAATTGCTACTATATTATCTGAGTATTTTTCAGAGTACTTTTAGGTTATTTGTATTTTAACATGAATCACACACAAAACCTAATAATAATATTTTCACGGTATATTCTTTTGGTATCCTGCATACGCTACTTATCATATGAGGGAGTGTATAGTTGTAATATCGAGTGCTCATTTGGTATTTAAATACACATTGCTATAAAAATTTAAGAGTCTAACTTTGAATTTGAAAGATATTATACAGTCTCAGTATTTAAGAGAATTTATAGGATATGCAAATTTTAATGTTGATAAAATTTCGGTACATACAAAGAATATTTTTAATTATTTTGGTTCCTTTTTTTAAGGGCACTAATATCACCTTATTATAGATATATGATAGCATTTCTGATTAATAATATTGAATACCTATTTCATATTTTCATCATATTTCTGTAAAAAATTTTTAAAAAATTATCTTTTAGTTTGGAATTATATGTCATCTAAGTATTTCAGAGTACTTAAAAAGTGTGCATTTTTAACGCAAGTAAAACTTTCAATATAGCCGGAAAATGCTTTGAATTACATAAGTATGTTTATAAATCAGAGTATACTTTCAATATAAAGAACATCTTTAGTAATATTTTTGCATGCTAACGGACACACATTTCAATTATTTCATTATATTGCTTCAGGTTATTTTGATAATAGTTTTGGATTAAGTAACCATTAAATAAGACATTAAAAATAAAATTATTTGAGTCACTAATTTACTATTAGTATAAAGATCTTTACAAATTGGTTTTCAGTCCATTTTTAAAATATTTGATAATCTTTTGAAACATAATTTAATGAATTTTTTGTATGATAAAATTATTGAGTTAGTGTACTAAAGTAATCATTCTTAGTATTTCGTATAGTTTGAGAACATTTTTTTATAATTATTAAATTTTTTATAATTTATATGTTCAGTATTCATAGTTATAACTGTTTAAAACTATGAATACTGAATATATCTTCTTAGGTATATTCTAGTTAATTGACGATTAAGCTGTCACACTAAATAAGAGAGGAATTGATTTTGATTAATAAAGTATTGTAACTTATTAAAATACTTATTTCTAAATTTCTTATTGTAGATCATGCGAATGTTATACACACTGTACGTTACTCTGTATAAAAATAAGATTTATCCTATTAGCGAATTATTTATTGTTGTCAAAAATGATACTCTGAATTAAATTTTCTTTGTGTTCTATATACATTGCTGGCCATATACCGAAATTTTATCAACATTAAAATTTGCGTATCCTATAAATTCTCTTAAATACTGAGACTGTATAATATCTTTCAAATTCAAAGTTAGACTCTTAAATTTTTATAGGAATGTGTATTTAAATACCAAATGAGCACTCGATATTACAACTATATACTCCCTCATATGATAAGTAGCGTATGCAGGATACCAAAAGAATATACCGTGAAAATATTATTATTAGGTTTTGTGCGATTCATGTTAAAATACAAAAAAAAGTACTCTGAAAAATAGTCTGATAATATAGTAGCAATTTAACTTGAAATTGGCAGCCAAAATATTTACATGAAGGAAGCATGAAAATAACATAAAATTTACAACATTCATTTGCGTAAGTGAGGTATGCAAATGATTAGAATTTAAATTAGAACAGGCACTTCACATTCGCCTGTGGCGCCACTTCAATGCGCTATTTAAAGCTTAGAGATTTCAACGATTTCAAGTTCGGCAATGTGTTTTTCTTGTGTATTTTCAAAAAAATCAATTATACCTCCTAAAATCAGCGATTATTTATCTAATATCCGAGTTTGACAGAGGAAGGATAGTGGCCTGCCAAGATTGTGGATTATCTTTCAGGGAAATCGGTTGTCATGTTAAGGGAAGCCAAGCAACTGTAATGCGGATATTTGATCTTTGTATGTAAGAAGGTACGACGGACCGACATGTTTAATCGCATCCACCTCAGTTCACCACTTTACGTGATGATGGGCAAATTGTGCAAATGGCAGTGATGGATCACTCAACCACATCACGAGCCATAGCACAGCACATTCAGTCTGTAGCTCATCATCCAGTGTCTGCGCGTACCATTCGACACCGCTTACAGCAGAGTGGTCTGTCTGCAAGACGTCTACTGCCTCGTCTACACTTGACGCAGAACCATAGATGCCTCCACCACCAATGGTGCGATGAAAGAAGGATGTGGACGGCAGGATGGAATGGAATTATCTTTATTGACGAGACTTACTTCTGTCTGAAACATTACTATTGTCACATTCAAGTTTGGAGACACCGTGTGAAGAAGATGCTGAAGAGCTGCGTTCTGCACTATCACACTGGTCCTATACGGAGTGTTATGGTATACAGCGGTATTGGATATTACTCTTGTACTCCTCTAATACGCATTGCCGTTTCTTTAAACAGCTAGCTTTACATCTCTGGGGAGTTGCAGTTGTTCTTTCTTATCTTCAGGGATTTCCCACAGCCATATTTAAACAGGATAATAATCAATCAGGATAACAATCAAATACACGTGGTACGATTGTTCAAGGGTTCTTTATCAATCGCCAGATTGAATTGCTTCTCTGGGTGGCTGGCTCTCCCGATTTTCATCGATAGAAAACATGTTGTCCATGGCTGCTCAACGATTAACCCAGATTACATCTCCAACTGCCACATCAGATCAACTTTGGCAACGTGTGGATACTGCTTGGTCTGTGGTACCCCAAGAACACATCCTAAGTCTCTTTGAATCAATGCTGAGGCGTGTGGCAGCGATAATCTCCAACAATGGCGGCTACTCTGGCTACTGATTTTGGCAGGAACCACACTTCACAGAAGTCTATAAATTTAATCATTTGATACTTGGTCAACATGTCATCTACAAAATAAATTATGTTGTGGTATCTCTTGTCTTTCTTTGTGTTGCAATTTGGGTGGATAGCAGTGTATTTATTAAAAATACTCATTTTTATTTTAATGCTTTCTGATCGGAGTTATAAGATTAAAAGTTGGCCATTAAAATGCAAACACTATGAAGGGAAGCGAATATTAGAAAAGATATTTATTATATATTTAAGCAATATGGGATGAAGACAAAATAGTTGAAGCAGTTTAAGGGCTTACAGGGAAGGATATGAAATTAACAGAATGAGTTGTATCTCCTGACAGCTAAAATGGTTCCTAAATTGGTTACACATGTATTCACTAACCAATCAGTGTTTCTTTTACAACGAGATCACAGTCCAATGAGCATGGTCCATGTTCACTTGATGCGAGTATTATATTTTGCTTATGTGACTTCATTTTGAAAACCACTATTACAGTATATTAAACGTTTCTCAAGATAATTTTAAGAAGATTTAGAACTAAAAAATGATATTGTTAATGAATTCCTTATTTTCAGTGCAATGTTATTACATATAATATTATAATTAATTGTTGAATGCATGTATTTTGCATATGATAGTATTTACCTTTAAATGAAAACTCCTTAACTATTTATATTTAAGGTTCCGTTGCTTTTAGTATTGGTTTTGTTAGCTCTTGCATGCATCTATTTTTGGCATGGGAAAAAAACACGAGTGAGTATGATTTATAGGTTGTGTTAAGAATAATTAATTAATCTTAAAATTCTAAAAATATTCCTTTTGTCTGAAATGCATTTTTTAAAAAAAATCTGTATTATTTTAATAATTCTTAATTATTGTGTATGTGTGTGCTTTCATACTTCCCTATACTTTACTAGTTGTATGCATGCGGCTGGGTAGTAATCTTCATAATTTAGAAGTAGGGACCAATCGTGTAACCCCCAATACCTGATTTTCCACCCTCATTAGTATCATTTCACTTGCAATTCATTGCAACCATGATCTCATTAATACTCTCCCGTGGAATTTAGTGAACATGAGACTCTTCAGTTAAGTTGGGATTTAAACTCGTTGCTTTTTGATTATAAAAAGGATGCCCCAACCAACCAAGCCAATAGAACCTTTTTGTGTTTGTGTACATTTCGTACTAGCTGAAGCTCTAGACCTAAAAATTATACTTCGCTATTCACACCAAACTAATCAACTGGAATATATTGATAGAAGCATATTGCACCAAAATTTCAGGGACAACCTTCTGTGTTTCCCGTTTTACAACACTCTCGAAATGAGAGGAACTAAGTCAAATGGCATTTTGTAAAAATTAACCCCATATGGTGTCGGTAATGGCAAGATTTGCTGATTTGATGAGCAATTCTTCATTTGAGGATATTTTGTAAAAACACTGGAAACATAGTATAACTGCTTAAAGAAGCTGTGCGTATTTTGAGGCAAATAAAACAGTCAGGATCAGTATATTAAAATTGTGTACATATCATCAATAACCATTTGTTATACCATGTCTATGAATTTATCAACTCCAGAATCATATTTTCAATGTCAAGTATACTGATGCAAGGTTTGGGAGATCTAAAATGTGAATTTCAACAATGGAACAAATATATAACTATCCAGAAAATGATTAAATTTTATTGCTTTGTCAAAAATGATGCTAAAAACTTCGCCAAAACTATTGATTTCAGATATAATATAAAAATTTCTCTTCGGAAGCATCTTCTTTCAAACAAAATTCCTATTAATTGTAATATCAAAATCACCCGAAAGGAAATACTTTACAGGAAGTGTGCAAATCATGTGATATTATCGTCTTGTGTTTGTGATAATAAGCTATGCAAATCATTAGCACTGCAACGCATATCATTGGCAGCTGCAGTACCATCTGAAAAGACTATATAAAGGGAAAAGAAATTGCCAATTCGAAGTGCGGTAATTGTTTTTTATGAGTTTTGTATGTTTATAAATGGTTTATGTATGCTAGAAGATTTCGAGCAAGTTTCTTAAATTCGATACTGAAAGAATAGTAGCCTCCAGGGATCGCAGATTGTTTTTTAGAGAAATCGGTGATCGTGGACGAAAGCAAGCAACTATGGTGCAGAAGTGTAACCACTTGATGAAAGATGGAGTGGTGGATCGCTATTATTTTGTTGCAAAGCAATACCTCATGACAGATATATTTACCACAGATGCAGGCGCAGCATGTCCATATTTGGACCTTGCGCCATAAAACCCAACCAACCAACCAACCAACCATTACCACAGATGCATGGACACAATATGCTTCACCACCATTGTGAATAACTACACAACAGATTCGGTCTTTTTTGCATCATTTCAATCATTCAATTTCGTCTGCAGATGAAGGGAATGTCCACAAGGCGTCTAATGCTTTATATAACCTTAGCCATTGCAAAGACCAGCATCTTGATATAAGTTTCATTTCACTTCCGTCCAGACATCTTCAATCCAACCCCCCTCAAAATTTAGGTCGGCAAATAAAATAAAGATTTTATTTACATAGATTTATTCCAAATCTTGCATCGAATGAAGATAACTGTTTAAAAAGAATGACAAACCTGTTACGTCAGAGGAGTTAAGATTTTTTCAAATATAAAAATAAATTTTCATTTAAAAAACTTTTCATATAATTATAAATAGTTTCCAATCTATCTCATTAAATGTAATTTATCATAGGAGAGATGCCATTTTCTTTTTCTAAATACGATTACAATGTTTATTATTATATGCTTAAATATTTTCTACCAATAGATACCTTAAAAACGATATAAACACCCTTATAAGATGCACACAATTTTCAAAGATACAGCAGTTGATTGCCGGATATATATATATATATATATATATATATATATATATATATATATATATATATATATATATATAAACAAAGTTATATATGTATATATATATATATATATATACATATATAACTTTGTTTATACGAACTAGTGGCTAGTCCTACCCTGACATTATTGCCACAATAATAAATTTACTTCCATTAATGAACTAAATTTTGAAAAATCTCTTTTTTGCAAATTTTTGTTTCTGACACATAGTTTTCTTTTTTTTAATTTTTAAAATCTGATAATTTTTTTAGTTTTTTGGTTTGATTTTCATTTTATATAACTTCTGAGAACTTGACTCATTCTTGAACAACGAAGTAATACTTCAAAGATTCCAAACATTCGGAAAGAATGGTCGAAGACACAGGAATATTAGACATTTGACAGGAAAGAACTGTGGTGACGAGTTCAATTTGTGTCTTCTCCTGTAGTCAGGATGAAGAAAGGTTGAAAATTGTTCTCTTCCCCGAACATTAGAGCATAGAAAGAGGGAAAAACTCTCGAAATTTCAGTTCTCTCGTTTTGCAGCTGATTTCATTTCATTTAAAAAGTTATTGTTGCAGCTTATTTCCATAGTTGTCTGACTTATTCAGACAAGATCTATCAAACTACCGATTTTAAAAAAAGTCAATGACATGAAAAGGGGAAAATTCTTTGTAAAATTTCCAAACAGTTCAGGATGCGCTCAGCAGGTGCTTGATGATTTTAACAATTTGAAAAGGCTGCAAAGTACTTTCTGCTCTCTCTCTCTCTTTTTGAGAGAGAGACTCTTAGTGTGACCGCTTGCCAGTCTCGAAATAGCCTTTTGAGAGGCTCTGTGTCACAATTGCATGCAACCGAAGAGTCACACTCTTTGCCCACATACCAGGATGCACCCTCCCTTCCTTCGAAAATTATTTGAGCAACTTTTTATGTAGTTTTGTTCATCTAGTGAGAGATTGAGCTGGTTTCCTAGAGTATTTGTAACAGTTGAAAAAACAAACGTGTTTATCAGTTGCAATAAAAAAGAAAATTCTGAAAGATATAGCTGAAAAAATATTAAATAAAACGAAAAAAGTTATGGAATTTTAAAGAACGGTTTTTCGACAACTTTAAAAACGTAAAAAAAAATTAATAAAAAAAATAAAAAATAAAAATAAATAAATAAAAAAAAATCCTTGAAATACAGGAAATAGTACCAGTAAAAATGAGCCATCTCGGAAATGTTGAAGAAAGGTAAAAAATCTTAAACTAGAAAAAGCTTTGCTGTGAAAAAAAGGGGAATGAACATATAGATTTTCTTTTTTTTTATTTTATGAAGTTTCTTATTTACGACCTGTTTTATCAGTTTTTACAAGTTCATAGAAACAAGCGTCAAATGTATATAAATACATATTTACTTCAAAATTTAATACAAAATAAATTAATAGTTATAATAATGACAATGTTAGAAATTAAAAAGTAAATCACCATTTCTTCTCAGAATCAAATGTGGTGTAAGGATGTTTTTATTCCCACAGCAAATTCTAAGTAAATTGAGTAGTGTGATCTTGAACTTATGCTGATAAAGGAAAAAAATAGTAATGGATGAAAAAGTAAATTGTAAATAAAGTAACGAATATATAAATTATAACAGACAGTATATAAAATATTTAAATTTACTAAGAATACTGAAAGATCTCGTCCTTATTGAAATTTAAGTACCAGCAAAATAAATTAAATAGTTCATGAAAAATTCAGCAAAACAGGTTTGAGTTGTGCACATGGTTTATAAATGAAGAAATTAAAGTATTCCTAACTTAACAATTAAATAATGATCTTGTAATAATAAAATTAGTTTGTTATTAGCAATAAATGTACATATTTCTAATATTATTCAGTAGAATCTTTCATTCTTGATATATCTTATTTTTATTTGGTTATTTTCCAGAATTCTATCAACAGTTGCTTAGGCAGGAAAAACGGTTTGAAGACAAATTCCTTTATCACCGACAAAATGGCGAAAAATGGATTTAAGACATCCAGTTGTGACACGACTGACAGAACTAATGCATTACAGACGCAGTGTAAATCGAATGTGAGTGATGGACAATGCAAAATTTTTGAACAATCAGCAAATTTCATTGGATTTCGAGCAAATACTATAGTTGAAGTTACCGAAACTAAAACTAGTAAACGTGCATTGGACAGCAGGGACAATTGCTCAGATAACAAGTGTCCATTTAACGTTCCTCTTCATTCCAATTTTCAAACGACTTCGATTAAAGTTCGGAAAGAAAATTATTTTTTTTCTCCTGCTAGGCCTGGTACTAAAGATTCAAAGAAAAATTATCGTGCTTCAGTGGTTATAGATAGTTGAAAATTATTTATATTATTCATATTTTACACAAACTTTTATATCTTAAATTTAATAAAGATAATTTTGTTCAATTTTGCTTTTTGTACTTTCTGCAAATTAATTATTACATAGCACAACAATGTTCGTCTTCAAGTTGATGGGAGTCATTCGTTAAAAATAACAATTTATCAGTGGAAAATCCGGAAGATAGAGGGGTCGATATCAGGATAACCAGCAGACAGTTGTGTCCTTAATGAATGTATGTATCGTACTGATGATAGCATATTTTCAAAACTTTATAAGATTAATTTTCCTTTCACTACTAGGACATGGAGGAAAGATACCGTTTCAAATACATACCTTAGTATTTGTTCGTTCATCAAAATTACAAAAACGTTGGCCGAGTTAAAGTCATAAGTCAGCAGAAATAGGTGGCTGGAAACACGTTGTAAATTTATTATCCAGTTTCGCTCTAGTAGTCTCATCTATTCATCTTTTGATACTGAATAGTGATCGAACTTTTCGCTAAAGGGGCTCATTATTGTTGTTGTTGTTTTTGCTCATCTCCAAGGGTCTGGCGGAGACAGACCAAATCTAGGAATTTGTTGACGGAAAGGAAATCTAGGGTCTCATTGTGATTACCGGTAGCGTAACTCTCTTCGGAAATATGGTCACAGGTCGATCCGAACTACTGTTGAACGAAGATACGTTAAAATACCTTACAATGACTCCCATTTGAAGATAATTCATCATGCGTTATCGAAGTCTAATGCTGATGTGAGACTTCTTTGATCATTTTCAACGTAGGATTTTCCAATGGGATTTTTCAACGAGAGTGGATCCCATTCACATTCCGTAAGAGATGAAACCGAGAAAATTCCCAAGCACTCACCGTGACTACGTCTGTGCAAAACATAGAAATGTAGTTAAATTTAACTTTCATTCAACAGTAGCCGAGATCACATCCGAGATACTTCACGGTGAAAACCGCTGCATACTACTAGCCCGCGGTTTACCTGCTACCTGCCAACCTTTGAAGATTACACGTGTTTTAGGGAGGAAAGGTAAAGCTTTCTGGAGCATATTGGTTCGATACAAGATTCCAACGAAGACTGGCATGTTGAGAGGGCCTAAGCCGACACCCTCTGGGATATTCTACATATTACTTAAGCACATTATATATAGATATATAATATTAAATTTAACTTATTTAATATAATTCTAAATTGATGAATGTTCTCTTATTTTACCCCTATACTGAACTCCTAAAACACAGGTACCAGTGAATTCCTAAGATCTTTCTTATACATTTAACTGCCCCGTAGCATCCCCTATGTAAACCTCCTTCAGTATGAAATAACACACAGATGTCTGCTATCCGCGGTAAGGGTCACATCTATGTTACAGATGAACAATTTAACTTTATTTTATCTATTCTTTAGATATATGCTATTTAGAGTGTATCTTTGTCTTGCCTTAAACACTCTTCTGCAGACTGCTTCTAAATTATGAATAATTATTATATTAAAAAATAATCGATTCTAATCTAATCTAATACACACACATTAGTGAAGCATTTGCTGGATTTGAAACTGCTTTGAAGTGAATAGAGCGTCAACCCAAGTGTGATCACATGCACATTTTCACTGTCAAACGGATACGTAACCTTATCCCGACCGAGATGACCAGCAAACAATGACTTTCATTTACAGCATTGTATATAGGATACTGCATTAATGTATAGCACTTGTAATTATCTTAAAACAAAAATGTGTTGCCTTTTTATTTAATGGATTTAAAGTTTTTTTTTCTTTAAAAACATGTAGTTTTTTTCTCCAATTTTTAACACACAATAACTAACTAAAATAGTTCAGTTTCCCAAACAATCAAATTATCTGAATATTTGGTTATTTGAAGGGGGTCCGGTCCCAATTGTTTCGAGTAATTGGTATTATATATGGTGCATTCTGTACGGAAAAAAAGTTATACACCCAAAGAAACTGTTACATAAAAGCTTATCATTTTGATGCGATTTGATGAGTTATGTAACTTAATCATTTATCAGTGTTGTTATGATTGTGCAGTAAGCTAAAATAACTGTGCTCTAGTCAACACAGAATAAAACTAACATTTTTCGTTCTCAGAGTCGTGAAGAAAGATTCCTGTAAGCCATTTAGAATCAACAGTTAGCTGAATATCCGTTATATTCACCAGAGGTAGTTGGGGCTCTTTGAATAAGTCGCAATATTCTCCAGTTGAAATAATACCTTTGAGGGTGGCAGCTCAAGTAATGAAGGATCTTCTTCTATCTGGTATCTGCTTCTAAATTATGAAAACTTCTTCTTGGCAGCTTCCATCAAATTGGTATCAAACCAATTCTAATTTAGGTACAGGAAAGCATGACGGTGAACACACCTGTAAAACGTGACCGAGATTTCGAAAGAACGTGATGACATTTAAGATTATAGAAATGTGTACGATTTCAAAAGCTCTAGTGAAACTGAATAGAAAGAACAGAAACATCAGTCAGTATGTTGGTCCAAACTTGCGTGGAATTTGAGCATTATTTTTATCGCAATCATCTAGGCATATACGCGAAAGTGTCTTTTATCATGGCAGCTGCACAGGAAATCCCCTATACACAGCTGCATGAATTCTGTGATGGTCTGGTTGGTGAATGCGTCTTTTTCATCGTCTGAAATAAATGGATACGAATCTCATCTTATAACCGAAGATCTATCATGTTCACTAGTGGAGGTTGCGGCATGTTGAGTAGATCATGGACGGAATGTCTTGTAAGTGGAATAATATTTTTGAAAGTGGGTGATCAAGTATTGTAAAATCTTCTGCTGGTTTCAGCATTTAAATTACGAAGCCTCCCAATCCAGCATTTTCCATCTAACTGGTAGATCCCATCTCTGCCTTAGATATAGAGAAGTATGCCGATGCACGTACAACTACGTGGAAGTATCAAGCAATTTAAAAAGTCACCATTCATCTGCAGAAGCAGTGTCGGTATTATCCACTTGAGGATTTTTCTCAGTTTTATCACGGTAACTCTGGACTTATGGGTTTCTTAACCATTAAAACTTCAGCCATTTGGCACTTCAATATCGGCAGTCAATGGCTGTTTAGCTAGCGGTACAGTAACTGACTGTAAATAGTGGATGTTTTAACAAATAAAGACTATCGTAAGCCAGTTTAACGTCCAAGACTTGCTATTGCCTTCCAAGAGAACATTATATACATGAGGGTTCATATTCACGAGTCTCAAAGGTGAAAACAGTGAACGCTACCAATCAACATGCAGAAAAATAGAAAACAATACCTTTCTCCTATAGGTCAACATTGGCTGGTATTGAACTTGAGAGTTTCCATTCCAAAGAGTGGGGTGCCACCAGTAGGTTTCTGTAAGACAGTGAGGTTCAGCATACTTCCCTGTACCTAATCCTCAGTTGGACCTTAGCAGTTAGATGGAAGCTGCCGAGTCAGAGTCTTCATTATTTAGAAACAGAATCCCACAAAAGACCCCCAATTAATCTGCCAACCTCAGAGATTTTACTTTACTTTAAACAACCCTACCTTATTTAACGTGCACCAGCTATCTTAAGCGAAGACGACAGATCTTCAATTAAATCAGAATTCGAACTCACTATCCTCCAATAATGGGAACGATTCCCTAGATAACTAGGCTACCATGTCCTCTTCTTAGTTTAGTGCCATTTATTATATCTGAATATTTCTTGATAATTATTCAAAATATAAGGATAAAATTCTACAATCATTTTTTATGACAAGTAATGACTTTAACAGAATTTATCACAGCGCTCGTATATCTAAACTACAATGCTTTATATATATATAATTCCTGTGTTACCACTAAATAACTGATTAAATTACAGAGGGTGTTAACACATTTTTAGAACGATTTCGATAACGAATTTCAAAAAAACTAATTGTTTTAGAATAAAAATTTCTGGCAACAGCTTATTATTTGAAATAAGATATATCGTCAGCTACTTTTAAATTTATTCTTCTTTCAAAATGCCACATATAAACATGCTGTGAACTGAAGGATGTGTTTTTGCGCTTTCCGAAAATAAACTTTTTCATTCCAGAATTCAAAAACATTGGGAAATGCATGGTATTAAAATTTCTAAGTGCAAAATAAGCAATATTATTCATCAGATAGGTAAAAATTGTCAATCATTATTTCGAAATAGAAAGAATACTCTAAACGAATATCTTTAGGTACGTACTGTTACAAATGTTTCTAATGTGAAATCGCTGGTAACAAGAGAAAATCCTCCAACACAGAAATCACTTGCAAAGTCTCTAGTTACATCTGTAGCAACAATAAATACAATAATAAACCAGTATTTACAACTTAAAAATGCTGAAAAACATAATCTTCACCAGCTTTTGCCGAGACATGGGGCTCAATGCAAAACATTTTGTAGAATCCTGTATGAAAACCATTTAGCAGGAGATAAATGGAAAACCATTATGACCCTTGATGAAGCATGGGTGTTTCTAAATGACTGTAACAAAAAAAAGCTCTTTTTACTATAGAAAATGAGGAGCAAAAAATGTACAAACCCGTTTCCGTCAATGTAAAGATAGTTTCAGTAAGGGGTTTATGGTTTTCGCGGTTTCTCCTACAATGGGAAATAAAAAATAAGAAGAGTGGAAAGAAATGTTAAAATCAATTCATCGTACTATCAGGACAAGGTTTTATGCCCAATATTTACAAACGAAATTCCACTTCTTTATCCAAATGACTTTCAAAGAGAGAAACTTCATCATGACAAAGCTATACGTCATACTTCGAAAACTACCACTGCATTCCTTGAGAAAAATGATGACTAATACAGGTATTGCATGTATACATTTTCAACATATCCCTGCGAAATCTCCTGACGTTTCATCTATGGACTATTGTGCCTTTAGTCTGTTAAAAAATGCTCTTTCTAAACGCAAACCCACACCACGATAGATGGACTCTGGAAAGTAGCGGAAGAGGAATGGAAAGCAATACCCCTGGAAATATTGCGAAAAGCTCTTCTATCATGGAAATCACAATGCAGACTTATAGTCCAGAAAAAAGACTATCAGATAGAACATTTAAAAAAATTATCTGTACATTTTAAACATTAATTAAACGGCCGCGAAATCGCTCACTACTGTGACCTTTAGTAAAGTGCATAACTGTAGTTAAATATAATACTGCGATCTTTATTTCATAATATTATTTCGGAGATGATTTATTCTTAACTAGCCGCCTTCAAAAGAACGGCCTCACCGAATGCACGCGCCTAAGGCTTTCTTGCTTTAAATTATACTTTATCACATACTTTACCCTGAGACATTTTTTCCCGCGACAACGCCTTTATATTTATAGAAGGATAGCACTTTTTTTTTACCCGAAAATCAGGTTGGAAAAAGAAAGAAAAAAAACATCTCAGCTCTTTTACTACTTTCTTCTACAAATAATCCCCCGCCCCCCAAGATTCATCCCTGAAGGTAGCATAGTAAAAAAAATAATAATAAAGGATCGTAACCAGCAGGATTATTTCTATATTCCTGATTAAAATTAAATAAGAAATTATATATCTTTATAATTTCTTATTATTTTAATATGTGCTTATGCTAATAGGTATTCCACCTTATTTTCTGTCCGGCGTTCCTAACAAACCTTGAGAACTTAATTCCTAATTACACATCAAGTCTCGTAGCAAAACGAGAATTAAAAATAAAAGAAAAAAAAACAAGTTTCGCTCTCTCAGATTTTCTTTCTTTTCTTTTCATTCTTTATTTTTTGTCATAAAATATTCTCCAGTTTGGTTAATGAAAGCAGGAGGCACCAGTCTAAGTTTTGACCATAAGCGGCCGTCTTTAAGGTCATTTTTTTTATCACCATCAAGATTTCTTTTTTTTCCAATTTGTCTGAGAGCATTTTGATGCGATTTTGATTTATATTACTCAATAATCATGTTTTGTAAAGAAGTAAAGAAAACCTAGCTCGTAAAATAAAAAGAAGAATGTTTCATTTTCAACTAGATCTACGAAATCCATACACCATACTTCTTGTAAGTATATTTTCCTATTATTTTTCTAAAATAAATATATTTGTGTGTTATTTAATGCTAGTCAATTATATTAGGATCGTCATTAGATAACTACTAAATGCATAGCTCTGTATTTAAAATTATTTTATTTTCTTAATAAATTCCTTTATGTGAATAATATATTATTTTATTTTAAGGTAGTAGTATAATCAGACAAACATTAGGAAATAATGCACAATTATACAATATGTTTCTTTACATAAGATAATGTGTTTTGAAGAATGTATTTGGTTTCAAATATTTTTTATTGAAATGAAATTGTATATTAATGACGAATTTTGTTACAGAATTCCGTAATAATACAATTCATAACGTAAATATTAAATAATATCTTTGTTTATAATAATATTATTAAGTTAGATATATGAGAATAAGGTTTCAATAGTATAAGGTAATTTTATAATTGAAAGCATTCTTGTATTCGTGTAAAAATAATTAAAATTAATTTCGAATTACTAAAGTAATACTAATCATGTAAGAATGTTGATTTATTAATATAACTTTACAAATCAGCATATTTTTGAGAATTGCAATAATATAGTACCTTATAATTACTTTAATTTTACTTACTATGTTAATATACACTGCGTATATATATATATATATATATATATATATATAACACTGAAGTACTACAATTACGTTGTTACGTTGTTACATAATCAATTTATTTTAGTTAATTCATTTTTATTCTTTTAAAATAAGCAATTAACTTACTTTACTTTTAATTATAATTTTCCATATTTTTCTTTGATTATCAATAAGGTGTGACTGTTTTCACAGTTAGTTTTCAGGGAAATATCTGGCAAGCTATGCCTAGAAGTTTTATTATTAACAATACTTACAACATGTTATATATAGCTATAGTTATAGCTTCAAATGCAAAATGCGTACATAGCCTTGAAATAAAATTGCTATTTGAAAAAAATAAGGATACTATTTTTAACAATATTTACTTATTTCTTAGCTTTCTTTAAAATGCTCTCTCGCTCCAAGAAATGAAGTTTCATGTATCATGATTACAAAAGATCAAACGTAGATAAGTAAAACATATAGGATTATACAACTGGTAATCCTCTTAACGCTTGATCTTAAATCTTTTTTAATAACTCTAGATAATGTTACTAAAACTGTCTGCTAGTCGTTTATAATAGATTTTTCCAAATTTAATTGATCACTGTGGCATTTAATATTAAATTTATGTGTTTGTTGTCTGTTACATAATTTTATTTATAAAAATATTTATCTCCATATATAGTTTTAAATATTTCAAAGCTGTATTTTTTTGTCTGCTCAAAGAAATGCAGTGCAATCATTATCAAACAAAACTATTAATCACAACAATGATGATTCATTATATATGGTAGAAATTCAATTATCCGAATCAATTGGGACCCATTTGGATAATCAAAAATTCGATTAATTGGTCACTTTCCAAAAAAGGGTCTATTATTATAAATTAATTATTGTACATTGAAAAGGAGAGAAAAACTACATGCTTTTAAAGAAAAAGAACTTTTAATCAGTTCTGAAAAGGAATATTTAAACATATTAATATACTTACAAGTGCTGTATGTTAGTACAATGTGTATGTACAGTGCTGTAAATGAAAGTCGCTCGTTGCTTGCTGAACATCTCGGTCAGAGTAAGCTGTTTCATTTCCTTCGTCCGTTTTCGGGCAGTCAAGTCGCGCATCCGCTTAACAGTGCGAAGTTGGATGTGGTCACACTCGAGCTGATGCTCTATCCCGCGTCTGCTTCAACTTGAACATTAAGATATCTTCCTCGACAAGTTTAATATGTTGACCATCATCCTCAATTAAAAATCTGGAGTTTGAATCATCTCTTCTTCTGTATCTTCATCATTAACTTCTGAACATCCAGGAATTTTCAAAAGAATGTTTTTGAATTTTTCAACTGACACTTCTTTCTCTCAACTTCTCCCTTCCTTTACATTTTTTTCTCATTTTCCTTGAGCTTTTTTCTTTTTTCTCATTTTCCTTCTCTTCTTCAGTATAACGTATTTTTCTGAAATTCTAAAAGTGATTCGGATAGTCAGAGTTCGGATTTTTTAAGTTCTACTGTAATTACGAAATACCTATAATCGGCTTTCTGAAAGAATTGCTTGACTCCAGACTCGCCTAAATGGATGGAATGCATTCCAACGAAGATTGGACATTTTTTAATGGAAAACTTTGCGATTATTGGTTGTGAAATACAACTAATGCAATCGTGCTCTTACTCATTATGTTTATACATTAAAATGTTAAAATAAAAATCATGTATTTCCTGTTTCATAAGATATATATAAAGCTTATATATAATCATGATTATATTTTGAAAATAAGTAGGAATTCGAAAATTATTATTTTGTAATTTGGGGTAAAAAAAAATTTTTTTTTTTCAGGTAATGATTCCAACTCCGTAAAATTATAATGTAAAAAGTTATCTGTTGAGAATAATAACTGTTAATGCCGTTAATAGATGGCACCACTACACAAAAGTATTTTTAAGGGTTAAAATATTTTTTGTATGACGTAAGAGAAACTTCTCTTACGAGATAGTGGATGCATATTTTTCAGAGTACCTTATTCTGCTTTGACATTAACCTGGCATCCAGTTTTGCTCTTTTACTGTATAATTTGTTATTGTTGGTTGTAAGGTATAATTAATTTATTCATGCTCTAATTTTTTTATGTAATTGTTGTTATTTTGTGTTTGTTTATTAAACTGTTTAATCAAACTCCCAAGTCTTTATTTATCTGAACTAGTTTAATAGTTTATAATAGTTACTCATAAATATAAGCTATTTATAAAAAAGGGAATTTGTACAAAAAAGTATATTTTTATTTGTTATTTTTGTTATGAAACAAACTAATGACTCCAAATTTTGAGACAAAAACATTTAATTAACAAAGAACTAAAGAATTTACAAAGGAGTCATATTTGGGTTCGCTAAAACTCTAGCGCTTTCGTAGCGTACAAAAGTCAGTATCTATCTCCAAAAAACGCAGCGTCTTCAGCCTGCTCCTCGCACCAGCCGTCTGCCTACTCGCCCTCCCCATCCAAGGCTCTTAAAAATCGAAAGGGCTGGATATGAGACTGTACAGACTAAATTATTCCTTCTTTCCCCCGGGAGTTTTTTTCCCCCTCCATTCTACGGAAATCAAACCTGTGCAATATAAAGAAAAAAAAAACACACACAAACAACAAAGAGCAAAATTTAGTATTACAGATAGCCCTGATCAATCGGACTCTGGCTGATACACAAAAATATATGGAATTATATAATATTAAATATAAAATAAAAAAACTTTATCAAAAGAGCACAAAATAATTATGCAACACAACAGAATTTGCAACACTAGCTAAATTTACAAATAGATACACGTCATTATTATAAAATATATTATAATTTTTTTCAAGAAATTATGTACGCATGAAACAATAATTGAAATTTGCAATAAAAGAAAACATTTTAATTTAATATCTGAGAAAAAAAAAAGAATTATGTTTGGTTATTCAGCATTCTACTGAGACTATCGGCATTCTGATGTAATTTTCCTTTTCTGTGAACAATATCAAAATTTAGGCTGAAGTACCAAAGCTCACCTTAAAAGTCTGGGATTAGATCCTGTATGATGTTTTAACGAAACTCTCTACTCTCTCACTCTCTCTCTCTCTCTCACTCTCTCTCTCTCTCTCACTCTCTCTCTCTCACTCTCTCTCTCTCTCACTCTCTCTCTCTCTCTCTCACGCTCTCGCGCTATCTCTCACTCTCTCTCTCTCTCTCTCTCTCTCTCACTCTCTCTCTCTCACTCTCTCTCTCTCTCTCACTCTCTCTCTCTCTCTCTCTCTCTCTCTCTCTCTAAAGGGTTGTGATCAGTTTCGATAACAAATTTACACTGACCATCTAAATAATATTTTGATTTAGTAACAGCAAAGATTATTGCTGCACATTCCTTTTCTATAATGCTATAATTTTTCTCAGACTTTGAAAATATTTTACTCAGAAACAGGATTGGGTGTTCATTTTCATTTTGATCTCTCTGAGATAAAACTACATCTATTCCTAAGTTTGAGGCATCACACTGATTAATAAATGGTTTCTTGACTTCGGTTTTGCTTGAGGGACGTTCGAAATCGGTAATGGCTCTCACTTTAATGGTGTTCTTTGACCTTGTCCCACTAAGTGTTCCAAGTATTTAACACGAAGTTGAGCGAATTCGCTCTTTAAGCGTTTTACAGTCAATTTCGCAAATCGAATCTTCTCCAGAACACATTTAAGATGTTGGATGTGATCAGACCAAGTAGTGAATATATAGCTATGTCATCTAAATAAGGTACAGCAAAACATTCGCAATTTTTTTCGCTACAGACGTGAAATTTATACGAAAGGAAGAAGGTGCTGTGATATGCTAATGATTAGGTTTTCAGCGCATTCAGACAAATCAGGCGCCAGTAGCGACATCTACATTGTGTTTAAATGAGGAAATTGTTCAGCCGGTTCCTCATACACAAATTGCATTTGAACGTTGTTGCCTGGTGAAAAGTTGTTGTGATGGCTCGTGTAATAAGAAATGCGTACCAGCACGTTTCTGACTTTGATAAAGGTCGAATTGTAGCGTACCGGGATTGCGGTTTATCTTATCGCAGTATTGCTGCTCGCGTCGGTCGAGATCCGATGACTGTTAGCAGAATATGAAATCGATGGGTTCAGAACGGTAATACGGAACGCCATGCGGGATCTCATCGGAAACCTATCACTAGCAGCCGAGAAGACAGGCATATTATCCGCATGGCCGTAATAGATCGTGCAACCACGTCACGAGCCGTGAGTCAAGAAACGGGGTTGTTTGGAAGAGAACAAGTGTCTGCACGAACAGTTCAACGACGTTTGCAGCAGCATGGACTCTCAGCTCGGAGACCATGGCTGCGGCTTGCCTTGACGCTGCGTCATAGACAAGAGAGCCTTCAATGGTGTGGTCAATGACGAATCTGGGCGCACGAATGGCGAGACGGCATCTTTTCAGATGAATCCAGGTTCTGTGCACAGCATCATGATGGTCGCATCCGTGTTTGGCGGCATCGTGGTGAACGCACACTGGCAGCGTGCATTCGTCATCGTCAAACTGGCCCATCACGTGGCGTGATGGTATGGGGTGCCATTGGATACACATCTCGGTCACCTCTTGTTCGCATTGACGGTGCTTTGAACAGTGCACGTTACATTTCCGGTGTGTTACAACCCGTGGCTCTACCCTTTATTCGAGCCCTGTGAAACCCTACGTTTCAGAAGGATAATGCCCGACCGCATGTTGCCGGTATTGTACGGACCTTCCTTGATACGGTACATGTTCGGCTGTTGCCCTGGCAAGCACGTTCTCCAGATCTTTCACCAATAGAAAACGTCTGGTCAATGGTTGCCGAGCGACTGCCACGTCACCAAACACCAGTCACTACGGTTGATGAACTGTGGCATCGTGTTGAAGCTGCATGGGCATCTGTACCTGTACATGCAATCCAATCTCTGTTTGACTCAATGCCCAGGCGTATAACTGCTGTTATTACTGCCAGAGGTGGTTGTTCTGGGTACTGATTTCACAGGATCTATCCAGCCAAATTTTTTGAAAATTATATCACTTGCTATTTTTAGTATAATATATCTGTCCAATAAATATCATTTTGTTATCTGCATTTCTTCCTGGTGTAGCAATTTTAATGGCCAGTAGTGTAATTAAAATTTTTAATCTAGACTCTTTTAGGAACATGAGATTTATTATTTTGAACTACTTCATTAAACTTAAAGGCACGGTTTTCGTTTTGTTGACGAAAACCAAAATATTTCGAGGGAGTTTTGTAAACTCTTTCGTCTTAAAACTATCTCTTAAACTTTCATATTCATCTATTTCATATCATCTCCCAGATCATACGGAGAATTTATTTTAAGCCATTCCGCCAAAAAATGTTCTTTAATTTCAATTAGCACACGACGTTTCAATTGATCTTTTACCATTAGTTCCTTAAGCTGTTCAAACATCGTTACTTCTATTTCTGTAAGCTATTCCGTAAAGTAACTATTCAATTCTTGTGCATAACTTCTCTTGATTTTTCTGACGTTTTCTGGTGTTTAAGAAACAATTGTCTTAATTTTTCGCTATTTAACTTGAATCGTTCAAGTATAAGTTCCTTCACATAATCGTAATCACCAGCACTTTCTGGAGGTTCTCTAGATGTTAGATATTTCTGAAGGTAATTCACTTACAAGATAAACTAACCATTCGTTTTATGGAATATGAGCCATTTCTGTTCTACGCTCAAAATTTATTAAGTATAAACTCATCTCATCTATCTTTTCATCAAATTTTGGTATTATTTGCATTAACTGAATTTTTTGAGCTTGTTCAGTCGTATTTGTAACTGATTCTCTGTTCGAAATTGCAGCATTTGAAGAGATTTCCAGACGTTTCATTTCCAAAATATGTTTTCTTTCTTCACGTCTAATCTTTTCCTCTTTTTATAGTTCTTCTCACCTAATTCTTTCCTCTTTTTCTTCTAGTTCCTTTTTAACTCTTTCCTCAATTACCTTATTTAATATACATTTTACTTTTTCCTCGTTAAAGTTTTTACTAGCTAAAATTAATTTTTTAATATCTCGGATTTCAAAAGAATGTGGAACCCTTTCCCCTAACTCTTCAGCTACTTCTACTAAATCTCTCTTTTCTCCCCGTGCTAAAAAAATCATTTTATTTACTCAACCCTTTATCTCAGAAGAGATTCAATAATGAGAAAAAAGAAACAGGCTACACCCACCAATATGCAAAATTTCGTAAATAACTATTGAAATTATTTACCATACACTACTAATATAAAACATATCAATAACATTTAACAAATTAAAAGAAAACAAACTATATTGTAATACAACAAATAGTGTAAAAATGGAAATTAATATTAAATCTTAAATCAAGTTTAATATTAAATCTTCTACTCTAGATTTCAAGTTTTTATCACCAAGCTAATGTTTGATACTCAGATAAATTGAATCATTTATCAAAAATGTAAATTAAAAAAATGTATAAATTATATAAAATCATATTCTTATATAGATACTACTATTTTAAATCAGAAAATAAAATTATACATATTTTTAAATTCAAAATATAGAACACAACAATATATATTTTTATATGTAATAGCAACAATACAAATTAAAAGCTTTAACTAATCTAAACTAGAAATCAACTTTCGATTTCAAATCAATAAACTTAGTTAATTAATAATATACGACATCAAATAATGATAATAACGTAAGATAGTTTAAACATTAAAAATATATCTTTACAAATCCCCTTAACAATGAAAAAAAACGTGCGATTTAAATGTCAAATAAATCAGTTAGATACATTGCAAACACACAACAATCAAACACATCAATAAATATCTCACATTACTTTAAATTCAAACCTATTTGTAATAATATACTTTCGTTTCCACATAACGAAATCAAAACATTTCTAAAGTGTATATTCCTTTCATAAAATCTACTTCATATATCAGTGAAACATTAAAAAAAATATTTATATAATTGTACTTTCGATTTTACACATTAATCTATAACAACATAGTTATTTTAACATATTCCTACGTGAATTGAAATACATCAACTACATAAAAATTATGAAATGCACATTTAGAATACACACTTTTCTTACAAAAATTATTACACTGTAAATTCGAATACACGAAATACAGAAATTAGCTTTTGTAATATGGAATACACCATTTACAAATATATAAACAAAATTAATTGATATAACATGAAAAACCACGAAAATAAGACTGACTAAATATTCTATAAATTTATATAACATACCAAACTATTTATTTTCAATAGTATCCAGAGAAAGACTGATCAAAATGGCCTACCTGTATTCCAATATATATATATTTCGGCACGTAATCCATTATAGTGCACATATTTAATTTCCACAGTGGATGCTAATGCAAAGCATTATAAAAGCATCCTAAACCGCTGCCAACAGAACATAAGTGTGTTATGAAACAAACTACTGATTCCAAATTTTGAGACAAAAACATTTAATTAACAAAGAACTAAAGAATTTACAAAGGAGTCATATTTGGGTTCGCTAAAACTCTAGCGCTTTCGTAGCGTACAAAAGTTAGTATCTATCTCCAAAAAACGCAGCGTCTTCAGCCTGCTCCTCGCACCAGCCGTCTGCCTACTCACCCTCCCCATCCAAGGCTCTTGAAATCGAAAGGGCTGAGTATGAGACATTACATTATGAAGATAAAATTTATAATTTGGATCCAGTTTGTTGATTATTTTGACTTGCGAATTTTATTACCACGATAATTGAAGAAAACCAGGAACAATTACCCAATGACATGAGTGAAGTTGAATTATTCACTGCTGCCTGATCTTACATTTCATAATTTTTGGATGTGGACCCAGATGTAATCCGTACATAAGATGTGTAAAATGATTAAATGGTTCAGCACAATAATGAATGAGAATGAACAATAATTTTCAGACATCAAGCAAGAAAATTATGTTCGTCATTATTATTATTGCAATAATTCAAAAAACAAACGGAAGTATAAGCAACAAGATTGCAGTGATTTTTTTGAAAAAAATAACCTCAAAATGCTTCGCTACAGCAAAAAAATAAAAAATATGTTCTTAAAAATGTAGTTATGAAGCAGAAAAAATAAGTGAGAACTTTGCTTGATTTCTCATCATTAAAATGAATGGTAAAATTGTTTTTATGCATGAACTTTATTTTTCGGTCTTCTTTATGTAGGCATAGTTTTTATTATTATTATTCTATATTATTTGTGAAGTGAAATCACAGTTCAGTAAAAAAATTAAATTTAAAATCTAACACACACTTATTCTTCTCTTTTGCGAATTATTTTTTTCCCCTGTATTTAAGAACTTGTAAAAACGAACTTCTACTGAAGATATTTTTTAAATTTCCCCTGATAATCATAAGATTTGTATCTGTAGAAAGTTTTCTTCAATTTCACAACAACGATTTCAAATGGTTGTAAATGTAAAAGCGTTAAAATATGATTTCTATTAAATCACTTAATAATTTGAGCTTCCATTTCATCTAGATTGATATAAATCCAAATTCCATGGGATATAGCAGTAATTTTTCTGAGTATAGACACCCTGGATCACATGTTGATAACCATTACTATCGTTCAAAATAACCTTAAAGCAAACCAAAAAAGATGTCATGTAGAAATAGCAAAATTGATTTTTGGGATGTTAGTAACCAAACATAGTATTTCCGACAGGAGATCAAGACCTGACAACTTGCAGAAGCTTCTGTAGATTGTCAGGTCCTGACCTACCAGACAGGTGCTTTAGCTGACAGAAGCTCAAGACTTCTTTGATCTTCCTGTTAAAAGCCTGACAATTTAACCTGACAGAATTAAGACTTCTTTAAGCTTCTTGACAGAAACCTGACAATTTAACCTGACAGAAGCTCAATACTTCTTTGAGCTACTGTTCACAGTCTGAGTTTCAATAGATATAGGCTATGTTGCTCAAGAACTTCTTTGGATTCAGGGATCACGCGGTAAAAATCATTATTACCGAATGAGGTATTGGGTTCAAGAATAATCTTAGAGGAACCGAAAGAGATGTCAAATGTCATTAATCAAAAAGTGCTTTATTTTCTTGAGATGGAAGCTCAAGGTACATATATATCCCGAGTTTCTTGGAATTCACCTATAACATGTTGTTCACAAATTATATGGAATTCCTGGTTCATTTTTGTGAGTCATTATTTTTGATTATTAAACGAGTTCAAATGTAATCTTGAAAGCTATCCAAAAAGCACATCAAATGAGAAAATGTTAATCATGTTCTGCGTTGTCATTAGAACTCAGTGCTTCCATTTTTCTAAGATAGAAGCTCAAGAGAAAAAAGCCCGATTTCTTTAAGGCACAGCTATAATATAGCACTCTATATATTGATAGCAATCCACGTGAATCTCATGGAACTTTATTGAATATTAAACATCATGAGCATTATTCCGAATGTTAAGAGCTCAAATCTAACCTCAAAGGCAATCCGAAAAAGATATCAAAAGTAGATAATTTGAATCAAATTCTTTTTTATTCCATTAGTTAATCAGTGCATATATTTCTTTGAAACTGAAACCCAAGGGAACTTGAGATACAGCTACACGTTGTCCATGCACTAACTGGAACTTATAGCCTACATGTTGAAAACCATTCAATACCGAATATTACATTATTTTAATCGCAGTTTTAAGGCAGTGATTCTCAATCACTATGCAGCGGTAAATTTTGTGGACCGCCAAAATCTGAAAGTGTGCCCCACCAAATTTTAGATATATATATAGTAAAAATTATTATACTTTCTTTTATTGCGAGTAAAGTAATGAGCGTACTGTTTCTTTCGTAGTACATGTATTATTTTATTTTACACTCAAAATATTATTATAAACTATTTTACACAATGTATTATAAGCAAGTAAATAACATTTAAACTTATCTTTTTCTTTGCGTGCCGGTAAATTTTGAAATCGTTAAAAGTGTGCTGCAACGGAAAAGAAAAAAACTGAGATTCAATGTTTTAAGGAAATGTAGAAATGTTAAATCGATTTTCATGATGTCATTAACCAATTAAAGCTTCTGCTTCCCCAGACAGAGGCGTAAGGAATATGATCCATTTCATGTGAAACGATTGCACCATTTTGTTCATGGCCTGCTTATTGTTCATGAAACACACATTCAGCATATTCAATGTTTTTAAAGATCATTTTAAAATATGTCGCGAAATATCACTATGTAAATAAATTTGTTTTTATCTCTCGATACAATACCACTACACATTATATCAACTTATAATGTGAGTATATATTTTGAGTGTAATATTTTTTCCGTTAAAATTAAATTTCCTTTTCCTTTGAAGATTCAGCTTCCCTTCCTTCTGGTGTTCCTTCTCTTAGCACTTGCATGTATACATTTCCGACGTAAGAAAAAATCACAAGTAAGTATAATTTGCATACTTAAAATTTCTCTAGTGATAATTAACTGTGGTTAAATTTTTAAGAACTTTTTTATGCTTAAAATAGTTTTCAACAGATAATAGAAACATAAAGAATAAGTTTTCACTGATAAATTATTTTTATGCATGTGTATTTCACACTAGCTTAAATTCTGCAACAGAAATTAATATTTTGCGATTCATACCGGATTAATTCCATGGAACGCATTTTAATACTACGAAGTGCGCAGCCTAATTACTGAAGGCCATTGTAATGACTAAAGTTAATGACTGAAGGCCATACTGTTGGCCATTTTAGTAGCTACGATTTAAGTTGATTTTCGAGAGGGCCCTCAATATATAGTGGACCGTATTCAATTGTCGCAAGGAAGGACGTCAGGAATATTTCCAAGCACGCACCCCAATAGACGTCCATGCAAAAGACAGAAGAACACTATCGCTCTTTGCTCAACACTGACTGGAATTGAATCCCGGACTTTTGCTCGAAAAAGCAATCCTCTAACCCTAGGTCATGGTGAGACATAAATGTAATATATTAGAAAAAATTTTAATATATGAGATGAGATTAATTTTTACGAATTATAATTCTAGTAATATGTTGCTTATGACACTTGGAAAAGCCAAACTCGCTAGCCGAAGGCTATTCGAAATTAAGTCAGAAGGGTACGTTTTTCGTATAATCAGAGAACCACGAAGGGGAAAGTGCGTCTTTGCTCTAAGACTCCTCAGATAGATGGCACAACCAGACGATCCACTCTCTCAGTTTTGGACTGGAGGGGAAGGAAATTTTCTCCAGACCATTACATCCATAGTAACTGTTCAACCACAGGACTTTTGATTCCACAGATTTAATAAGCTTGTATATAGCATGTAACTCGGTGGGTCTTTAGCGACATTGGGAACATAATTGGGTTCAAATTCATAAAAATGAAAGTATTTGAAGTCAACATCGTTTATTCATCGGTGTAACAATAGTTGGTGGCTGAAGAATTTCCCTACCTGGCATGAAAACGCTCATTCAGGAATATTTGATGACAAAAATTTTGGTCACAGAATAGACAATTTTAAAAGTTACTATGGCGCATATTTCGGGATTTTTCTGGAAACTTCCTGAATGTAGACAAAATTTAGTAATGCTCCTGAAGGAGATTAGATCAGATGAGAAAATATTTACAAGTAGTGACATCTATTTGTTGTTAAACGTATTATATGGCGATTATAGAGATATTACATCCTGAAAATGAGATCAATACCAAAATGGTAGTGGTAATCAAAATGTTTCTGTCTTTAATGTATATTAACCTGTAAAAAGAAGTCTATTAATTTAATGCTCATTTTACCCTATAAAGAAACATTAAACAACTAAGAATTAAACTGGAAGGAAAAAAGTTAGTTTTACTTTTGTTGAAAATTATTACATACAAAAATTTCAGTATCTTTTTTATTGGACGATTGTGGGGATGTGGAAACCCTGAATATACTAGATCTTGATGTTGAGTCTTCTGATGTACACGAAGTGCACTTTCAGTGAGTGGCTTTCAGCTCCCCCCTTTTGTTTGATGGTAACAAAATCTGAGAGTTTAACCAAGTTTTTCTCTGATAACACCTTGCATAGAAAATTCCAGCTTACACAGAAATCTCCTCAATCAAAGAGATTAAATTAAATACACTTCAGAGAGTTCTTTTCTGAGCATATTTGGTACTTTTGAAGACATCGTTGGTGACACCAGCTGAATATTTAGACAAAAAGGCAGACAGCTCTCATATGCTTTTCGAGCTGCCACATCAAATCATTTACATATCTTCAGGGAGACAAGAGCTTTCTAAAGTGTGTTTGGTACAGGGCTGAACTGGCCTCCCCTGACCATACTCTTTGGATGCTTGGGTTTATGGTACTTGAGATTTTAAGGCACCCATTACTGTTCTTGTATAGTTTAGAAAAGTTTGGTTTTATGGAGATGATATGGCAACACTACTCATTTGTGATTAGAAATAACAACACATCCAAAACATTTTTCCTTAGCAGTCTGAAGGATCATGTCTGATTTCATCAGAACAACTGGAGGTAAGTAACAACAGAAATTGCACATCAAGAGAAGTCTTCAAAATTGTTTTCTTATTTGATCTATCTAAAAAGATTAAGCAAATCGTGATCTAAATAGTTGAATCGCAATGACAAATCTCTAACAATTTAATACATTAACATCATAACGTTTTAATAGGAGATTACTATTATTTAGATTGGGTTCCGGGTAGAATTGGATACCTCATGGTTTGACAATTAAATTTAATGTACCTTAGTTCAGCTTTTGTGTAGCGGCCACCTGCCTAGTCCCATCTTATCCGATTGTAAACTTTTACCTTTATATTTAATGTCCACGAATTGAGCCTGCACACATTCATTTATAAAAATAACAACAATTTTAAAAATGTTTAAAAATATTTCTCGTCTTTGAAAGTTTTTATTTTTATTCGTTTTTTAGGAAGCTGTCGACAATAGTATTGATGGAAACAAGCAATTAAAGAATTCCTTTATCCCTAGCCAAATTGCAAAGACTGAATGCGAAACATCCAAATGGGAAGTAGCAAATGAAACAGGTGCTATTCAGAACCCATGTAAATTAAATGACAAGGAAACTCAATGCAGAGTTTTTGAACAGTCGGCAAATTTCATAGGATTTTGTTCTGATACTACAGTTGAAGTTACCAGGACTAAAACTAGTAAACTTACCTTTGACAGCACGGACAACTGCTCACATAACAAGTGTCCATTTAATGTTCCTCTTCATTCCAGTTTTCAAACAACTTCAATTGAAGTTCGGGAAGAAAATTATTTTTTTTCTCCTACAAGGCCTGGTACAAAATTTTCAAAGAAACGTAATCGCGGTAGAGTGTTAAAAGATAGTTGTAAGGAAAAAGCAACTTGTCCAAAACAAAGAAATAAAAAAATATAAACAATGCATGCTTGTGTTTTGTAAATATTACTATTTTTGAATACATTATGATTTTGCTGTATACCAAGAGGTGAATTATTGTGCTTCATACTTCAATATAAAAGTATAACTTTTTATATCTCTTATCATATGTAAAATAAATATTATTCTTTATAATGAAGATTTAAATCGAAACACACAATCTGTGAACACGCACACCAAAAACCATAACTGAAAATGTTTTATATTATTTACATTTTACACAAACTTTTATACCTTAATTTTAATAAAGATACTTTTGTCCAATTTCGCTTTGTGTACTTTCAGAAAATTAATTGTTACATAGCCCTGCGATATTCGTTTTCCAGCTTATGAGAACCTTTCGTTAAAAATAACAATTTATTTGCAGAATATTAGAAAGATAGTGGGCTCGATACCAGGATCAGCTGAAGACGATAGTATCTTGAAAATAACATGCTTTCAGAACTTTGTAAGATTAACTGATATTTGAAAGAGGTTGGATATTTTAAACATAGAGCATTTACTTGGTTTCAATTGTCAAACCTATTAAGCACTTAAAGTTCAAAACAGTGAACATGCAATCAAAAGTTTTTTTCAATTTTTAGTTTTCTAAAGTAAAACAAAAGCTTTTTTTAATAAAAAAGAAATAAATAAATGCAAATTAGGGCTCGATGTGGAAGTGGGTACTCCTTGTTTTAGCGATAAAATTAAATTTCTGGTAACCCAACCTTAGTTTAGCTTTTGTGTAGCTGTTGAAGTCATCTTATTAGTCACATCTTGGCGCCTACCTAGGTGTCTAAATATATCGCCAAAAAAAATTGAAGGATTCCCGTTTGTGAGTTTCCACCCACAAAATATAGTTTATTTACTAGACAAATCAATAATCTTAACTGTATATCGTCTTAGAAATATTAAACAACTTCATTTGGAATTTTCTTTATATTTACATTGAAAAAAAGGTGATTTGAATCGGTTATCACTTGTTCCTGTTATCTTGTTTATCTGTATGGAAGTAATAATAATTCATAAGAAACATTAAAGGCATTAACATATAAAACTAAAAAAAAAGAAAGCTTTAACAGAATAAATGTATAAAATAAAATAATTACTTTAAAAAATATGTAGTTTTATGATGAAAAAACTTGAATATTTTCTTGCGCGTGAATTTTGTTAATTGAGTCAACTCATCATCAGACAATTTACACTTGGTACTTGTCATGAGACCAAGGATAGACTGCTTACAATATTTTTTTGTGTATATTTGTATTTGAATTTTGTAAATGAATTGAATTTTATACAGAAATTGGTGTAAAATAATTTTTAATTATAAAGTGATTGTTTCTTTCGTTACGGTTGACTTTATTAAGTATCGCATTGGTTTAATATCCATGACGTCAGATAATGTTTCATCCACGTCACATCGTATTGAAATGGCGTTGTAAATCCGACTTGTCGATGAATTTTCTGCCTGCCTTCAAATCACAATCATCGAGCGGCAGCAAACAAGGTGAAGTTCACCATCAAATGTCTGAGAATAGTATCGAAGTTAATTTTGTTAATAAAACGATTTCTTATATAAGGAGCAAAGCATCAGTTTTAAAAGCCGTTTTCCATTGATTAAAGTCATTTACACTTAAACAATAGAACATAAAGTAAAATTAAAAAGACATGACAAAACATCCACTTTATGCTTAACTTAAATCGGCACAATGACGATTTAAATTTTCAAAAATGTCATTAATTTATAGAATTCTAAATTAATAGTTTTAAAACTTGTAAACAATCTCTTTTGATTCTAAAGACTATTACCTTACTTATGTAAACATTTGAAGTTTACTTTTAATTAATGGTGCTGAAATAATGGAAAGCAAATTTGTAAAGCATGGGTTCAAAAAATTCTTTAAATTTTTACAATCTTATTTCATAATAAATTAATACTTTTTTTCAAATTCTTCTTTGTTTGAATAATTTTTACAATTTTCACAAGTGTGAAAACAAATAAGTGAAAAAAAAAATAGAATTTTGATGAAAAAAAGAAGGAAGTTTCATTCTACCAAGGAAATTTGTCTTCAGAATATTTTTATGAGAAGTAATGGGGAAATAATGAAGTTCATATTTTTATCGTCACTATGCAGAAATGCCAAATTTTTTGCCTGAAAATAACCTGAAATTTTTTAAAAAAATTTTCAGGTTATTTTTTTATTTTTAACCATTTTAGAAATTTAATTTTAGAGTTACAAATTTGTTATTCACATCTTGGCAGCAAAATATCACCAAAAAATTAAGGAGTCTCGGTTTGTAAACTTTTACCAAATTTAGTCTCCATAACAGAACAAAGTTACGCTTTAAGAAATTAGTTTCGCAGAAATGATTTAACATGGACAACACAAGAGAGAAAATGGCGAAATAAATATCAGTGAAAACTGCTTGTAACTTATTAGATTTAAATTTAATAAAGTTTAAAAGGCAGACGCATGAAAAAAATTCTCCGACCATACTTGACATGTGAATTTGACGTCCTTTAAAATAAGTTAATTGCAGTGAATGTTTCAGTGTTTATTTGTATAAGTTCAAAGTGTAAAAATTCAAAAATAAAAAACTGAAGTATTGAAATATTTTTTTCCACGGTGAGCACTTGGGTGACGAACCCTATGCCACAACAACACCAAAAACTGCTATTCATTTCTTGTTACCCAGCAGGCACCTGTGAACTAAGTCACGGAGGCGAGTAGCGTTGCCCGCGCCATACCACTACAACCCCGTTTATAGCGTGGGCCACATACATCATCACAGTAGAAAGGACAGAGAAACACAGAGAGAAAGTAATATCCATGCCTGAACCGGTATTTGAACCCGGAACCAACAACTCAGGAGTCATTGAAATATTATGCTACATAAATATATCAATAAAAATACACACAGATTAAAAATAAATACAAAAATTTAAAAATACTATTATAGATAACATTTTAATGGAATTAGAATTCAATATTTCATTATTAAATTTTCAACGTGTCTTAATAGCAGTATAAAATTGCAAATATTATGTTTTTCATAGGAATACTTTAACATCACGTTGTGAATTCTTTAAAAACAGAACCTTTTGTAAGGCGTTTTTACGTCATCCGCTTAGTTATCTCCTTGGAGGACTATTCATATAGACACTAGAATTTATTCAAGTGTTGCAATGGGGGAAACTTGGAACACTCCCAAGTATCCATACTAACAGACGAGCATATAATAGGGAGAAATGCAATATCCTTCTTCCATTGCTGAACAGAGGCTAGGATCGAACCAAGGACCTTTCGCTTTAAAGAGTCTTGTTCTACCACTAAGCCACAGTGAGACCAAGAAGTACTTAAGTATTTTCCTTTTATGTCAGTTTAGGAAAATACTTAAATATTTCTAAGTATTTCCCTAAACTGATATTAAAGGAAAATTGGATAAATCCCATATTTTGAAAACGAAAAACTTTAAAATTCCCATTATATTTGATTGCCGGAGTACATCATTGAGAATTTTTTTTATCAACAAATACTTAATTGATCTTCCTCGTTTAGAATTCATCATATTGATTTTTAATCAGTTTTCTAAAATCATCAATCCATTCAATTTTGTCTTAACCTAATCTACCCATAAATTGTTATTTCACAACTTTCATTATATAAACTACTATTTGTTTGTGTTGTTGCAGTTGCATGCCCCCGAAGTCAGCAGTGTTAGACCAGGTCCATGAGCGCATACACCTTTAAAAAGTCCAGCACCATAAGTGGATTCTCCGTCAGATTTCTCCCGGAGAGACAAAGGCATTGAAGAATATGTTCAGGAGAGGCCTGTTCATTTAAGCCTTTGGAGCAAATTTCGAATTTCTTCGTACCCTCGACGAGTTTTAAGGCTCTTCCAGACCTACGTGAGAACTTCTGTTGTCTTGTCGCCCCATCTGGTGTTAGTTCTCAAAGCTTGTAGAGGGGAATATCCCAAACATTATTATTGGTTGAAATTGCTTGTCAATCAATCCTTTGAAGTTAGGGAGTCTGCCAGAATTGGCGCGTTATATCGTGAAAAATTAAAGTACTAACGCCATAAAAACAGCCAAAAAGAGAGTTTGAAATTTGCTCCTAACAGATGTTTACCTCAAATTACCCTCAAGTTTCTTAGAATAGGGGTGGGGGAAATTGGGTCAGTACAAATTCTCAACGAACTGACACCGGAATTACCTGTTGCTGTCTTATGGAAAATGAGCTGCCAGTAATTCTAAAGAAAATATTTATTTATATTTTAGAGTTCGGTTTTTATTATTCGCACTAAAATATATGAAGACAAATTGCAAATGTTGAGTGATTTTACAGTTACTAATTAAATGGTCAAAAATGATTATCAGAATTCAAATAAAACCTCAAATACTATATGAATGATTAAAAATATATTTTTTTAAGTACCTTGGTTCAATTTGATTTTATGAGACTTGATCCATTGACTTAAGATGCTTTTGAATATGAATGCAACAAATAATTAAAAACTATTATTTTCAAAACTAACTCAATATAAAAATATTTAATTTTTTTCAAGTTTTTTTTAAACTAACACACACATATATATTCTAATTATATAAAAATAGATTAAATGATTATATAAATAATTACAGTTACAATATATATTTTTATGAAAATAACGTTACGATTTTCTATCTATCTATCTATATAATCGCATCGTAATTTTCATAAAAATATTGTAACTGTAATTATTTATATAATAATCATTACATCTATTTTATATAATTAGAATTACTTAGAGCTTGAAAAAGAGATTCATCTCTTATCTTTCATCTCACAAGTCCCTAACTTTATTCCTCTATATAAATAAAATTAACTAAGTTATAATTAGAAGTACACGTTTTTTAAAAACTTGATATTCTGGTGTAAAATGTGTAGTGAAATTTACTTTAATTCTGAAGATTTTAAAACTCTTCAGTTATTTTATTAGATATTTTCCCCTGGCTTGATAAAAACAAAATTAGATTAGCACTAAATATGCCTTATAAAAACACACAGGTAAATTAGATTAAAATAAGTTTAGAGTAAAATTGTGAGAAATATAAATTGTGTTTATATTTGTCAACGAATAATCACAAATGCAAATGCAACTTATAGCATACGAGAAAAATATAATTTCATAGTAATACGAGTAAAATATAATAGAATTTCATAAATTAGAGGTTTATTTGTCAACAAATAATCAAATGCAAATACAATTTATAGCATACGAGAAAAATATAATTTCATTGTAATACGAGTAAAATACAATACAATTTCATGAGCATATGGGAAATTTAGTTAATACCTTGAAATATATATGAGGTAAAATAGTAATTAAAATAAATCTGTTAATAAAGTAAAGAGAAATGCTTGAGCAATTCACATTTCATGAAGGAAAAACAGAAACTATATATATATATATATATATATATATATATATATATATACACACACACAAACACTCTATATACAAACATAAACATACAAATTCATATAGTTAAACTTTTATTTTTTTGGATTTTAATTTTTAAGCTTTTTTTTTTTTTTTTTTTTTGCTCCTCAATTATATAAGTTGGATTTCTTATGTCCATTGATCTAGGATAACGTGGATCGATTAGTTCTCGCAAAAGACATTCAAAATAAAAATCATTTAATTTAGTTTTCATTTGTGTCTCCCAAAATGCATCATCTCTAAAAATAATTTCAGTTTTAATTCCTCTTGGGGACCAAATGGCAAACCAACAAAAGTTTCTTTCACTAATATGTAATTGTCCTTGGATTTGATAGAAATATTTATGATTTTTTATTTATGACATTAATTTCTTTTGTTTTTCCATCTTTTTGCCAGAAATTAAATTTAGATTTCTTTATAAATTCATTGGGATGTATATCGCGACATGTATATGGGCATTTAATTTCAACAATACCCTATTTGCCAATTGTTCCATCTGGAGAGGCAGCTAAATGAGGCAAATTTTTATCTATGAATATCAAACATGGTTCTATTTTAAGTCCTATTTCTTTTTCTAGTTCGAGAATGGCAGTTTTTTCATGAATAATCCCGTATAAAATTGCTTCAGTTTTTACGTTAGAGTATAGTATTGTTTTTACTAAATTTTGGCATCCTGTAGAGGGTAACTTCCGACATACAGCATCAAAATTCGACGCTGTCAATCGAATTCTTCTTTCCTTTCTACAAACAGCATTCTCACTTTGAAGTACATTAGCTCTTTCTAAATCTTCTCTTTCTTTCAAAGTAAGAGCTAGATTAGTCAGTAATTTCGATTTTTTTTCTTCGTATTCATTAGATGATAAATCTGGCTTTTCAGCAGCTAGGCCATAATTTTTGTCGGGACCTGAAAAAATATTTGCTAATTTCCTAGGCTTTGACTTATTTTTTGCTTTATTTAATTTATTTATTCTTTTATTTTGAAACTGCTTGCAGTATTTACCTGGTGACTTAAATATTAAACTGACTTATATATTTCATTCGATTTTTCATCGATTTCCTTGTAGTGGAAAGATGAAGTTTTCTTTTCGTACTGTAATCATTTTTTTTCATGTTTAAAATAGACTAATTTTACAGAGTTTAATTAATAAGAAAAATATCCAAATACATTTAAAATAGTAAAAGTGTTGAAATGAATTTACGAGAACTTTGAATTTTCGGACAATAGCATTCAACATCAATTGAGAAACGCGTCAAAGTGAATAATATGTTCAACAGAATCTTGCGGTTGAATAGTTTGGAATGGCTGCATTAGAAAGCTGTTTGGAGACGGTATTGTACTACGTATCCCATCTTAGTGATAACAAGGTGATTGATGATTTAATTATTGTTGTAGCCATACAGAGAAAGAAAGTCGTTCAATCACACTATTTCTAGACTAGTCACTTTGAGCATATCTAATTGATTCTCAATCTCCTTCCTGATATTCTCTCTCAAGCATTTCTACTCGAACATCAATACTATAACTTCAGTTACATATTTTATATCGCCTTAAGTGCTACAGGATATTTATTCATTCTTTTGATATTTTATTACTTTTATTCTTTTTTTGTCAAAAATAATGTCATTTGCGTTGCGCAGGACAATATTCTTCTCAAATAAATTTGAGCATAAAATGATTCCCCTAAGAGCATATTGGTGTCATCTGTATTGTAGTGTGTTGTAATGTATTGCTATCGTTCGTTTGGTTATTGAAATGCTTTTATGTTTTTCCGCTGAAGTTATACTACAAACCCAATTTTTTTTTCAAAGATATATATAATTTTTCAAATTTAAAGTGTTTAATTTCTCATCAGACGCAATATGCTGGTATCGTATGCTTATTAATCATACCTTATAATGTATTTTTTTCATGAAATAAGTTGAAAATAAAATTAAATGTCCAAATGTTTGTAAAGGTAAAAACTCAATAATTTTGGGAAAATGATTAAAATCAAATTAAAATATTTGTCTCACTATTATTCTAATAAATTTATCGTTCTTATTATTAGATATTTTATTTTATAAGAAATATATATGTATATATATGTATAGATATATATATATATATATATATATATATATATATATATATATATATATATATATATATATATATATATATATATGTATATATATATATATGTATATGTATATATGTATATGTATATATGTATATATATATGTATATATATATATGTATATATATGTATACATATATATATTTATATATGTATATATATATATGTATATATATGTATATATATATATATATATATGTACAAATATGTATATGTATATACATATATATATACACATATATATATGTATGTGTGTATGTCTATTGTAAAATGCACTTTTACATCTTCACACATAAAGTAGTTTAAATTTTTAATACATAGTTAGTCTTATTTCAAAATCGTAGTCTATAATATAATTGAACAAGGTAACACAAAACAGTTTATAATATTTCATTTTGAAAATTTACTTAAATGAAAATAATCAAAGTTGATTTAAAAGTACATATCATAGCTACTTTTCCAACGTTAATAAACAGAAATCTAACATGCATTATTTACAGATGCCTTTTCTATTTCATGAGTGAGAAAATCTAATTCCTCTTGCTCGATTTGGAATTGTTTGCCAACCACCGTGTAAAACAGGGGGAATCATATGGGGAGAAGTTTTTCTCAGAAATTCCTCCTTCTTTAGGTTACCGTAGTGAAGTAGAAAACTCAGCCAAATTTGGCTTTAAAAATTTTCCAGTTTCATAGGTGGCGTTGTGTACAGAGGTGGATTTTCAGAAATAAGAATGAGTTTGATTTGTAATTAAAATTCGTATCAAAATATTAATGCAATGAAAAATATTTTTAGCTTAAAAAAAACAAAAATGTTCATTTTGTAACTGTACGGAGAAAAAAAATGAAATATCTTTAAACCAAATTTTGTACAACCTCAATGAATTTAGAATATGGTTAAAATTTACTTGGATGGAGATATTTTGACATTTTAAAAATATTTGAAAAAATTTTAAACGCTAAAAATGGACGTCGAAGTGATAGTAGCTCTGTTTTTTGTAATTTGCAGAAGACCGGAAGTTTCTATCATGAAAATAGCACTTGTGAAACATTAAAATATTATCCATAAGATTAACATAGGATTCGATTTTCCCCAACGGAGGTCTAGCAGGGCCTTAAGTTACTAAGATGGCCACTTCTGAAACGGGAAATAGCCGTTTGTTTTTGTTTGTGTTCTTCTCCTTAATGTGAGCCATAAGCATATTTAGCATAGAGCTCCAAAACAGAGAGAGACAGAGAGTAATAGCATTCGTAGCAAATATGAATAAAATCGCATTTTATTGCACATCACCACAAAAACCACTAATAATTCTAAATTACATAAAACCTTTACATAAATCATAAAGTAGAAAAAGCAGAAATAGTCATCATCGGGCAACAACTGTAACACAAAAAAGCATTGCATCGAGCAGTGCTTACTGAATCTTCCTGAGAAGGTAAAAAGTATTTATAGTTTCAACCTATTTCCGGAAGAATAAAAATGATGTGCCTGCTAAATTTTCCAAAATGTATACTATACGTCGCCAATTTTGTATCAAATCATCGCAATTGAACTGCTACGTGCCAAATCTAATGGTTTTTGTATTCCTGCCATTTTCTAAAAGCAGCTACATTCATGCTTCTTGTTCGGCCAAATTTCTAAGGGTAAATAAATAGTGTAAAACGCTACTAGGATCTTTGTGAAACAAATAATTTTCAAACTGTCTGTTTAGAAAATAAAAATACCATAAAGTGACATGATTTATGGATTGAAAAGCCAAACGAAAAAGTACTTTTAAAGTAAATGTTATTCCTACACTTAAGTATATATATATATATATTGCAGTTAGTACACAAAAAATTAAATTGTTTAATCATTATCTGAAGAAAGAAACTATTCACGATAGTGACAAGTAGGCATTGTGTTTTTAAATTCCAGTCATTAAATACAATATGATATCTTTGTTAACTGTGTGAATATTACTCAAAGATAATGTCCTAATAAATAAACAAAATGCAAATAGCCTAAATTTAAGAAACATTTGTCAGCAAAATGTCCTCGGACATCAAGTGATACACGACGCTTCAGTTAATCAAATACCATAAGATCCGATCGATGTTCAAATGTTGAAATTTTTACTCTCTATATCAGTTTTTAAAAAATACAATTCTGCATATTAAACACAAAATTTTCCCAAGACATTTCAATCTTTCTATGGTGTTTAATAGACATCTGACGAAATTTTCAGAGTTATGTAAGCGTAAACTTTTTTAAAAAATCTTTTCTAAAACCCTGATATTTTACGATCAAATGAGATCACATTTATCACATCAGACTTGTTTTGATTTTGAACTAAGTTTGAAATAATGATGATTTTACTTTAATATCACAAATCGCAATTAAATTGGGCACAGATGCCGTATAATCCAGGATGCCAAATTTTGAGTTTAGTGATTTTTGGCAGATTTTCCTATGCATAAGGAAACCTTGTTTTTATTATGTCATATTGATGGAGACCTATAAGAAATAGGCAGAAAATTATGTATTGGTAACCCTATTATATACGTCATTTTGGCAACATTTCTTCATCTCCAAAAAAATTCAGAACTTAGCATTCTGGATTACACGACATCTCTGCCTTAAATTGCAGCGGCATACAAAAAACTAACAACTGCTTGTCCCTAATAAAAAGGTTCTCATATCTTTCAACATCAATGATTAAAAATAAACGTAATCTTCCCGGTATAAAAGCTGCTATTAGAACACTTAGAACGTGTTGAACCAAACTAAAGAACAATTTACATGTTGATTGTTTATTTCACTTAACACATTGCGCACTTTTATATATAAATAAAGATATTCATATAAAGAATTAAATTTATGCTGTATAAAAACTTACAATTAGGCATCAAGTCTTTTCCGACGTCTACCGAGAAAATTTCTAATTTTCTCTCTTGGGATTTTTAAAAGCAGAAGTAGGGATTCTTAACATGATAGAATGACAAATTTACCCTTATAGAAAGAACTAATCCGTTCAATCCCATTTCCCACCTTGAGAGTAATTTTCAAAAAAGAAAAAAAAGAGCCTCTCATTTTACTATATACATTAAAAAATAAAATCGATTAAGAATAAATACAAATTATATCTAGTAAAATAAAAATTAACACTAATTTCATCACATGGATTTTTCTTTTCGAATAGTAGTAAAGTTATTGCGCATCGAAAATTTTCTTCGTCAACCACTCAATAAATAAAAAGAAAGAATGTGTAGATATATTACACACGGCTTTCTATATATGGAAAATGACCATTATGTGGTATAAAGTGATCAGAAGGGTTATTTTGAATAGTGCGTAGCGACTGTTTATGGAGTCGATTAAGCTTGTTCAGTGTGAATTTCCCCGGCTTTTGGAACTCAAAATTCTTCCTGCGACACAGTACCTGATGACTGATGGGAAGACTTTTGTGTGGGCTGGAGAAGAGAGGTGAAAGACGTAGGTTTCCATGGTCCCTCGGTGTAGAATTCACAGCGCATTGATTTTTTGCCGGTAAGTACACATTCTTTACTATTAATGAAAAGAAAGCTATTCTAGTAGCAGAGGCGTAGTGGTATTACAGTGGCCATTTACCGGTTTCATTGGTAACTCACTTTAAACCGAATTTTTTCATAGGTCCGTACCCATTAACTTACTCATGAAACGGTCACTGTATTTTCTATCGCCACTGATAGAGTGGTCGCTGGACGGCGGGTACAGCATTTACCATTGAGATTGAAGGAAATTAAAATCCTGTGCAGACTTATTAATAGATCTACGCATGCGTGGTGGCCATATTTAAAAATCATAATATTATTTACCTTTTCTGAATTCTTATTTAACATTTCAAATAATACCAATATTTTTAACATAATAATTTAGTAAGTACTATCAATTCATTTGAATAAATATAAAGTAAAGTAAAATAATAGTCTTTAAGATGTGTATTTAATTTTATTACATTATTTTTACGAAGGTTATTTTTAATTTTGTGTTCGTAAAATTAAGTCAAAATAAGCATTGCAAATATATATATAATAATCTATTTTAAATAATATAAATTATATATATAATTTTAATATTAAATTTCACTTTAGTTTGTTTATTGTTTTTGTGTGTGATGTTGAATCCATAATATTAATAATCTAAGATTATATTAGGATAATTAAAAACCAGTAGCCACCCTAAAGAGCAATGTTGATAATTTCTTTTGTATATTTTTGATGTATACTATTTTTTTAATTAGATTTTTCTTTTTTTGTTATTAGCATTAATATGTGAAACTTGGTCATAGGTTAGCATTTTCAAAAAATTTAGTGATCTAAATCTTTATTCCAAAAGAAATTTCTTAAAATCTAATCTAATGTAAAAATCCATCTTAGTGATAAACATCAGGATTGATTATACATTATTATATTGTAAAGATTTTCTATAAATTGGTAAATAACAAATATCTCTCTCTATAGGTAGCTTCTAAATTTTAATAAAACATAAATTCTTTTATATTTAAAATTTAATTATATTCTCACAATTAATTTTGATACAATAATTTCCATGATTTCATAATAAAATTAATTTTATCTTTGGCTTATTTGAAGTGAACTGTTGAAATTAGTTCATGTTGTTGAAGTCAATTTTCAGTTTAGGTCAATGTACAGTTTATGTATTAATATTAAATTTTATACTTAAATAAATAACCAAAAGTTTTACGCATGTATTATAAAATGTTTATATTTACAAATAAATTCTTCTGTTGAACAGAAAGTAAAAAAAATGTGCCTTTCTATTATTCCCCTGCTTATAAACCTGAAGAAATAGCTTCGGTTCAACAGTTAATGGGTTTGAATCCCAGCTTGGGCTTGGATAGTGGTTCGGAATCTACTTTAAACTGTATGTCCTGGTCTAATTAAATTCACGTGCAAAAAATGTAAATGAAATATTTGTATTATCTTTAGTATTTTCTAAAAATGTAAATCTTATTAAACAATAGATGATAAAAATGGAATATTTAGGACTTATTTATGATTTTTTCTTTCCCATTATTGGTATTATTAAAGGGATAGAATGGAAAAAATACTGTTTATATATACACTACTGGCCATTAAAATTGCTACACAAGGAAGAAATGCAGATAACAAAATGATATTTACTGGACAAATATATTATACTAGAAAAAACAAGTGATTAAATTTTCAAAATATTTGGCTGGATATATCCTGAGAAATCAGTACTCAGAACAACTACCTCTGGCAGTAATAACAGCAGTTATACGCCTGGGCATTGAGTCAAACAGAGATTGGATTGCATGTCCAGGTACAGATGCCCATGCAGCTTCAACACGATGCCACAGTTCATCAACTGTAGTGGCTGGCGTTTGGTGACGAGCCAGTCGCTCGGCAACCATAGACCAGACGTTTTCTATTGGTGAAAGATCTGGAGAACGTGCGGCCAGGGCAACAGCCGAACATGTTCCGTATCAAGGAAGGTCCGTACAATACCAGAAACATGCGGTCGGGCATTATCCTGCTGAAACGTAGGGTTTCGCAGGGCTCGAATAAAGGGTAGAGCCACGGGTCGTAACACACCAGAAATGTAGCGTGCAGTTCAAAGCACTGTCAATTCGAACCAGAGGTGACCGAGACGTGTATCCAATGGCACCCCATACCATCACGCCAGGTGATGGGCCAGTATGACGATGACGAATGCACGCTGCCAGTGTGCATTCACCACGATGCCGCCAAACACGGATATGACCATCATGATGCTGTACACAGAACCTGGATTCATCTGAAAAGATGACGTTTCGCCATTCGTGCGCCCAGGTTCGTCGTTGATCACACCATTGAAGGCGCTCTTGTCTATGACGCAGCGTCAAGGCAAGCCGCAGCCATGGTCTCCGAGCTGAGAGTCCATGCTGCTGCAAACGTCGTCGAACTGTTCGTGCAGACATTTGTTGTCTTCCAAACAACCCCGTTTCTTGACTCACGGCTCGTGACGTGGTTGCACGATCTATTACGGCCATACGGATAATATGCCTGTCTTCTCGGCTGCTAGTGATAGGTGGCCGTTGAGATCCCGCATGGCGTTCCGTATTACCGTTCTGAACCCATCGATTTCATATTCTGCTAACAGTCATTGGATCTCGACCGACGCGAGCAGCAATACTGCGATAAGATAAACCGCAATCCCGGTACGCTACAATTCGACCTTTATCAAAGTCAGAAACGTGATAGTACGCCTTTCTCCTCCTTAAACGAGGCATCACAACAACTTTTCACCAGGCAACAACGTTCAAATACAATTTGTGTATGAGGAACCGGCTGAACAATTTCATTTAAACACAATGTAGGTGTCGCTACTGGCGCCTGCTTTATCTGAATGCGCTGAAAAGCTAATCATTTGCATATCACAGCACCTTCTTCCTTTCACATAAATTTCACGTCTATAGCATGTCGCCTTCTTGGTGTAGCAATTTTAATGGCCAGTAGTGTATAATAAACAGAAAACAGTATGAATTCTGCTGTTATACCAAACCAAAAAACAATGTTCAGATCATTGAATACACGCATCAAGTAAAAATTGCAACAGTTAGTTATTTCTGAAATCTTCGTTTTTTTTATTGATTAGCAGTTATTTGCTTGCAGAGTTACAATGCTTTCAAAAAGAAGGCATGTTAAATAGCAGGAAGTCATATGAAAATGCATTTCATCAAATAGGTTATATTTCCACACACTTGATATACGCTATGGTAACTCATGAATGTTATACGAAACACTTAATACTCTAGCGTTCATGATGAATGAAACTTCAGGTTTAAGTACAAAAATGACTTTTCTTCTTAAATTTGCCATTTTGCATAACAAACATATTAGGATACGTATCTCGATTTCAGTTATGTAAAGATAAAAATTTATGACTTTGAAATTCTTTTGAAAAAATCATACCAGGAAAAAATAATATAGGTGAAAATATACTTTCGGATGCCCCTTAGTGAAAACTGACAATTTTTTTTTTCTCGCCAAGTTTGTTTTGTGTAAATTGGAAGAAATAAAATGGCGCTGAAAAAACACAACCAGAAATAGATCAACATTGCTAACAATATGGCGCTAACTGGCGAGAAACTAGGGGGCACCCTAAAGTATAGACTATCCACAACATACTATAATTATAAAGATATAAACAAATAAGAGCTAAACAAACTAACAAAAGATTTTATTGTGGAGTTTAGATATACATGCAATATAGCACACGTACAAAATTTATGCCTTTTACACAAATATGAAGATAATATTTGTATATCTTCAATGATTGTTAAGCATAGATTAGATGCAGTATTAGACCTCTTTAACCATTTATTTAGCTATAAAAACACATCCCCAAGCCTATCAAACTATAGTAATTCGTAAATTAATACTTTAATTCATGAATAGCAATTTTTTCGCAAAACATTAAAAAGAAAGCACATAAATTTAATGTATTTTAATGAAATTAAACATTTAGATATGTTATTAAAAAGAAGAAAGTCTCAAGTCAACAACAAATGTTCAAAATTGTACATTTGTAAGAATGGTTAGAATAAAACGATTATATATTTTTAGAGAAGTTTTTACTGAAATGGAAGTCTCTAAAGAGAGTCAGATTCCAATTGTACCTAATAATTAATATTTGCATATAAGGTTTATTATTGTAACACTGATAAATCTGGCTTCAGAAAAGAAAATTCGAATGTTTAATGCTTTTAGCTGGAATGTGGATAATCTGATATAACATCAATTTCAAATAAACCCAACAGATTATGTTAAAAATTAAATTCAATGAATAAGTGATACACACAAATATAAATACCAAATATAAATGCAAAATATTGTACACACAAATATAAATGCAAAATACTGTAAAACATGTTAGTACTATATTTAATAAAAATATTCTATCAGGTATTTTTTTTAAAAAAAGGCAAAAATAATCTGTTACTTAAATAATATATATAATGTACATTAATAACAACATAAAATTACTCGGTTTTCCCTTAACATATTACAGATATAAATTATACAGTACAAATGTTGTTTCAAGATTTATAAATTTGATACTTATCAATTTTGACTGCATTTATTGAAAAAATTTCTTTAAGTATACACTCAAGCCTATTTTTGTACAGAAGATAGATATCACATAAAAAATTGCAATTTCACGAGTACAGCTAAAAAGTTTTCACAACTAAAAATTATTTTTTATACTGTAAATAGGCACATAAAAAGTCTCATAGAAAATAACTCAAAACCTCATGAAATAATTAAATGTTATTTTATGAGATTTTACATAATCAAAGCCTAAGACTAAAACATTCAAGAGAGCAAAACCCAGTAGGGAAAAGAAACTTTGTGAAAATAAAGGAATTATTTTAGATAAAAGATAAATATAGGTAAGAAAAACCATAGAGACCAGTATTAAAAGTAAGGAACTTGAAAGGACTGGATATATATATAATGTTTACTAGAGTAATAATATATAATGTAATTGGTTGACACAATACTTATATAGTCTAGTGAAATACATGTGAAAAATCATTAGTTAAAAAAAAATACATATGAGCACTGAATGGCAGATATAACAATTTTATTCCTTTTTTGAAAACTTCATCAATTATGTTCCAATTTTATTAAAATTTTCTCTCTCGCATAAATCACAAAAAAAAAAAAAACATTTGCACAGAAACAGATTTGAGTGCAATAAAACTTCTATGATTTCAACTATATAGAGAATTACTTTAAAATGAAATTTTCTTTGAAAGTTATTAAACACACATTCTGAGAAAATTACTTTTAAAGAATATTAGAGATTAAACTGTATGAGCATAGGAACAGATGTATCAATGAACATTTGCAAATCTGTTATTGTACATCTATATCAATAAACATATTACTATTTGCAAACAATTAAAATGAGACAAATGTAGCATCCAAATTTTAATAACTATGAATTTAATTAAAGAAAATAAGTTTTTTCTTAGTGGCAGCTTTAATTTGTTTCATAATCTTTTGTTTATATTATATTCTTCATAAAATTTTATAATGTGTTTTTATAAGAAAAATATCCCATCGGTATTTACAAAGATTATTTTCATTTCGTTATATAATATATATATATATATATATATTATATTTATATATATATTTATATGTGTGTGTGCATGTGTAAACTTCATTTTATAAATTGCACACTCGAGAAAAAAATTTCGTACCATACATTTATAAATTGCATTGTCTTTTTCGTGATATACTGGAAAATATACTGCACACGGATTAAAAAATAAAGTTTCAGAGAAAAACTTATGATTTTTAAACTTCATTTTTTGGGTTTAACGAAAATGTTATGAATTAAAAACTTCGAAATTGAAAATCATTAAATATAATGATATAAACTTTCATAAAAATCTTAGGGGCAATAAGAAAGATAATTAAATAAGAAAGATTTAGATTAAATAAGAAAGATTAGCAATAAGAAAGATTTTTAAAATGAAAATAATAGTTTTTTTTTTTTTTTTTTTTAACTCTTATTAGCATAAAATAAAAGTAACAAAATATCAATATTTATTCTCATAAGGACCATAATATTTTATATCTTATACAGACACATTAGATTGCTAGATCTAGATTTTAAATGAAAGTATAGAATTCATCCATATACCTTGAAAACAGGATATTTCAAATAAAATTAAATAAATTAAAATACAGAATAAAGTTTAAAAAGAAAGGAAGAAAACTTAATAAGAATTTTATTATTTAACTAATGCATTTATGAAAAAAAAACTTTATTTAATAAATCAAAAAAATTTTGCTTTCATTAGAATTTTTTTTAACTAATAAATTTTAAAAAATCTCGCAATTCTTTCGAACAATTAAAGTATTGGTTCCAATTAATAAGTTCATGTTAAAAACAAATAAAATGGATTTTAAAATGTAAATATATCCCAGAGATATTCATAAAAGGAGTAATACATAAAAATAGGTCTGATATGATTGTATTAAACCGTAATTTTAATGGGAACAAAATCATTTTTGTAAAAGAAACATAGAGGCTGTTAAGTGACAGATTTAAAGTTTTTAAAAAGCACATATATAAATGTTTGATACCGTAAAACTAAAAAACTGCAGTTTTCCTTGGAGCAGCTTTGTGAAAATTACTTAATTGTGTCATTTCAAGAAAAAGATAATTGCAAATAATTTGTTTGATTAAATTGTTTTTAAACTTATTCTAATGCAAAAATTATCATGAAACACTCAAATATAAACTACATAAATTATAAGAAAGATTAAAATGGGCTATGCACACTTTAAATTTTAACTTCCAGTACATAAAAGCTAAATTATCAAATTATCCTATTCAATTTTTATTTATTAAATAAAATAAATTAAAAACTTATATCTTGGAATTTGATTCTTATTTCTTAGTTAAAATGCCATGATACATTTGACAAACATGTAGAAAAATAAGTAAAATTAGTTTTTCTTACATTTGGATATTATTTAGTGAAGTACTTTTAAATGTAAACATTAAATACAAGAAAGTTAGATACTGATGACTTTAGAAAGTCAAATAAAACATAAAACTTATATATATGTTTACTTATATTGCATACATATCTAGTTCTAAAACTCAAACACTTATTTTTCTGGGAGAAAAACTGAAAATTATTAATCTTCACTATAAGAAAAGAAACAAAAAACATACTTTGTAAAATAAGATTCAAAATTGATACTTTTTGTGTAGCTTAATAGAAAATTTTTATCCTTATATCAATTATTAAAATTTTTACTTGAGTTTGATTGTCAGTTTACTTTTATCTTTTGCATCTAAAAGATAATTCGACCAGGAAACTTACTTAGGACAGTTTAGCATCACTTTAAAACTTCACCATCACTTTCGATGATAGGTTCCAGTTTTTTTAAAAAATAATTTTAGTCATAATACATGCATACTGAATCATTACAAATGTCCCATCTCACTACAAATTTCTAGAGATATAACTCAAATAGAAATACATTCAACAAATTTGATTATTAAAAATATAATAAAACAAAATTACTTTAATTTTAATATTTAGTAATAGATATATTTCTCATACTAAATAATGTTCTTCAACTCAGTTCTTCTGTAATATTATATGATCATTTAAGAATTCATAAGATTCTCTAGTGCAGATCTAAATTCTCATAATCATGCAAATGGAAATATGCATAAATTTTTATCATTCTAATAAACCAAACATTTAAAATTTATATATAAAAACAGGAAAATAGTTAACTATTTTAATTATGCAAACATTACATTAGTTATTATTTTTTCATAAACACATAAGAAATATTAAATAGTCTTAGTTGGAAATTTAATTAGAAAAAATTCTCTCTCTAAATATTAAAAGCTATAAAATACTGAAACGATTCTTCATAAATGCTTTGAGAATTTAATAAAATCACCGAAATACATAAAAAAATTCATAATAAATTTAACACATTTTATTAATTTATACAAGATAGCATCAATAACATAGAATAATGCAAGTTAATGAATTTAATAAAAGTTTCAAACATAAATAAAAGAAAATTTTTTACTTGGTTAAAAAAAAATACATAGTAAATAACAGTTCAAGTCATTTAACTCAATGATTTTAATAAGAATCCAAAATAATTATTGATTACAATATCATTCAGTCTGGAAATAGCATTAATAACTTTAAAAATTCTATTTACAAAGAAATACAAAAATAGCAAGATAAAAACTTTATATAGCTATTTGACAGATATTGTTTCTTATAACAATATCAATTCTAGTGTATTTACAAAGAATAATTGAGCAAATAGTAAAAAGCTGCAAAATTCCATTCTATAAATAAAGTGAGAAAAATATACATAAGAATATAATAAATAGTAATTGTGCAACTGATATAATAAAATACAATCACAACATATACATATTTAAAGATACTACACACAAAAACAATTAGCAAAAAAATATAAAAATATAATACTAGCATATTATCCTTTAAGCAAATCTTTATTTCAGTAACAAGGATGTCATCATTAATAGAAACACATAATGAAGAGCCAAATTACAGAAACATATATAAATGTAAGTGATTGCGATTTGTTCAACTATTTCATAGCAGTTATGTTGAAATGGTATTATCAAGTATAATATGCATGTATTAAAATTATTTTAAATGCATTTGCATTTTTACAAGTTATTAAATTTTTACAATTATTAATCAACTGTTACAAGTTATTAAATTTAAATTTGGCATTCAAGTAAAAAATGTTCAATTTAAAATACAGTAGAATCCCATTGATCTGTATTAATAAATTGGATCAATTGTGACTGTAAACTATATTTGGTAAATTAAAGCTATCTTGAAGGCATCAGAATTTACAGAAAACACAACTGCCTCCAGTATATCTGACTATACGTTAAATTGAGATACAGTTTAATGCATTTGGTTTGTTTCTGTTTAACAGTCACTTTAAACATATAGAGATTAATTACACTGGCACATACAGTTTAAGAAACTAATCATATTCATCTGAGGTGGGAAATGAACCAGTAAACAGTTCATCTGAAGATGATCAGTGCCCTAATCATTAACCTACTAGGTCAGAGTAGTTTAATGGGATTCTATTGCAAAGTGTTGTAAAGTAACCTCACATATTTTAAATTGAACACAATTTTATTGTTTTTATAACATATAAAAAAATTAATCAGGATTGCAATTTATTATTAATATAGCTACCACTTTTTCCTGACTTTGCTCCAAAATGAAAATATCCCTCAACAAATTTTTCTCAACAAACAGAAGAGATGTTTAAAAATCGAGTGAAATGAATATAAATTAGTTTTGAAAGTAGCTATATATATATATATATATATATATATATATATATATATATATATATATATATATATATATATATATATATATTGAATATAAGAATATTTCAATAATCTAAAACAAGAAGATTGACATTCTGAAATAATTTAAGAAAAAGTAAATAGGATATTCTATGATATAAAATATAACTTATCTAAATAACTGACAACATATACAAGATTTCAAACAAATTAACAAAAGCAGGAATCCTCTTTTTCAGCATTTTTTGAAAGCTGAGAAAGCATACGTGAATTTATATTGCTACTGCTTCTGGTGAGAGAAACAGTCATCATTGGCCGATGATTTTTAAGTTTATGGGCCAGTGTCATGAAAATAGCATCAACATGCTCTGCTTCTTGATCATCAGTAGCAGAAGTCTCAAACAGAGGCATATCATGATCATCAGCAAATTTCTGAGCCATGTTTGTATTTACAGCTTTATTTTCAGTACAATCACATTTGTTCCCAACTAAGATTTTTGGAATATCTTCACACTGTCCTTGGTACTGCTTGAATTCAGCAATCCAATGAGAAAGATTTTGAAAAGAAGATATCTTAGTAACATCGTAGACGAAAACAACAGCATGCACATTACGGTAATAATGTGGTATCATGCTCTTGCGAAAACGCTCCTGGCCAGCAGTATCCCACAATTGAAGCTGCACATAAAAATACAGGTATTAGTGAAAATAACTAAGCCTATTGAAATGACACAAATAAACATGATTAAAATACTGAACAATTAAACTTTCACATAATTTAAAAATTAATTTCTAAACTGAAATACATAAAATTTAATTTTTTAAAATTGAATAATTACCAAAAACAATCAATAATGGTAATTGACGAAAAACACTGTTTATGCTCTACATCAGACTTGAATATTAACAGGGAAATATGCCAAAGCTGTTAGCTGAATAAGCTGTTTTGTTGAATAGTAAAATTATTTTGATGGCAATGAAAAACACAAGTGCACATGGAAGCTAGAGCTGTCTGCAACCCTTTTGAAACAAGATCATTCACCAGAATGAAAGAAAAATTGCTGCCAATAAGTTAGCACAAATGTCTTTTGATTGATAGGTTTCAGAAAAATACATGTTTTGATTTAACATAATTTTTTTATGAAATATATATAATTTTTGTTTTAATTTAAAACTGTGTTTTCTACAGCCTAAATTGGTTATCATAGGCTGTATTTTTTATGATGGTACTCAACATAAGGAAGAAATTTTAAACTGTTTATAAAAAATTTTTCTTAATCCTAAGTTATATTTTAGAAGGAACTCCACTCATGCTATAATAAAGTGCTTTATACTTAAATTCAAAAGGATAAGTAATGACTTTAAGTAGCTGTATTATTTTAATAATTGTTAAAAGTAAAATTCTGATCATTGAAGTAAAAAAAAAGATTTTCTTATACAGCATAAGAAATTAAATAAATACATAACTGTAAACATTGTTTCAATTTTAAATTATTGCATTCATTTATTAATTCAATTCATTTATTTTAATTGTTACAAGCTGCAGTTACTTACAAAAATGATATGTAATAAATTATTAGTAACAAGTTTTTCCAGATTTCAATGATCAATTTTTGACGAACAAGATTCATATTTCACACAATCATAAATTGTCACTAAATAATTATAATTTAGATAGCATAAACATTTAGTGATTTAACTGAAATAAATCATTCACAGATTTAAAATTTATTTGAATGATTTTTAACATATTTTCTTATGACACATAGATATAATCCATTATAGAGCTTAAGCTACTAGAACTTTTAATAAATAATTTATTATATTCATAAAAGTAACAAAGGGAGGAAAACTCTAAAGTAATAACCCTTGTAGTTAAAGAAGCAAAACATAGAATTGTAAAACCCGTCCTTAGTATATAACAATGACTAGGACTTGGTTTGTTGGTAGCTTTGGAGTTACTTTTTGTACAGTAGGACTAATTCAACAGGTTTAGATTGATTAATGTTCTATGTTCACTATTGTACACAAGGGCTGATTGAGTTGGACCTAAGTGCACATGAAGTGAACTCTGAACAGTCATGTTCTTGAGGTGGAAATCAAACTACTGAACTGAAATTCAGAGCACTAACCATTCAGTTACTAACTTGGCTTGAATTTAACAGGAACTTACAGTTTTAAAGTCAATTCACAACTAATACAAGTACCCATGGATAAGATAGTAACCAAATTAACAAATTGTTGTAATGAAGCAGCCAGCTTGGGAGAGTGAAATAGAGTCACTTCATTTTGAAAAGAGAGCTTTCACACAATGTGATTTCAAAAATCATTGTGTTTATGTAGTTTCTTTGACACTAAATGCTAGATAATATAAAAGTTAATAGTGATGCTTTTTAATCATATACAACATATTGTAATTTGGAAAAAATATTAGTCCTTCTAGATGATAGGTATACACATTCTTCATTCCCAAGCACATCTATCCTCATGTTATTATAGTGATTAAATATGAAATTGAACAATTTATTCTGCAAATTATTATTTTACTGTAAGGACATACTGATATAGTTTGTCACTGTATGGTTCACTTTTGCTCAAAGTCTAGTTAAATAGTGTTGATTCAATGTAATTTTTTTGCAGCTGTAAAGTCATTTTTGGCACAGAAAGGCAATAGCTTAAAATGTATTTAACTATTAAACTACCAAACCTAAGATCAAAATCAAATTCATAGATTGTTGAACTAAAAGTCAAAGTGCTAACATTCAGATGCCAGCTCAGATTGCAGAGCTCATCAGATAGAGAGAAATTCTTTAGGTATATATTTCAAAATCACAGACATTTTGAAATTTAGATAATAAAGTATTAATATATATTTTAATATTAAATTAATTAAAATAGGAATTCACTCAAAAATAACTCACTTTAATTGGTTCATTATCAACAACTACTTGTCTTTCTCGAAAATCTACCCCAATAGTTGCTTCTGTTCTCATTGGAAATTTTCCTCCACAGAATCGATATGTGAGGCAAGTTTTACCAACATTGGAATCCCCTATCACAATAATTTTAAAAATTCTTTTTTGTTTCTCAAATGAGATGGAACGTCCATCAATGCTTGAAGTAAAGGAACCACTCATTGTTAGAAAGGTGATCTATAGTTAATTAGAAAATCAAATTTAACTAAGCACAACAAGAAAGTAAATCATTAAAAACAAAATATTAAATAAAAGAAAAACAAGATTTTTTTCCTGTATTTTTCATAAATTAAATATTTTAGTGGTGAGTTCTGATTAAATAATATGTTCACAGTTTTCATTAATCTCACAATATTTTTAACTTCCAGATTAAACAATTATTAAAATGCTTAGTCATTTCTTAACCATTTAACTATTTTTTAATATTTTAAGCCATTTTCCACATAAAGTTTAATATAACCTAAGTACTTATGAGATTTTAATTAATCAGCATAACATAAATTATTTTAAAAATGAACTAATCTTCTCTTATTTTACTCTGACAAAATATCTGATGCAGATTTAAATCTTTAAAATTTATATAGCATCTCTAAAATTTATACAGAATGAATGAATCATTGTAATTCAATGGTCATTGTTTTTACACAAAGATTAATTAAACCAGGATCTCAAACTTTTAAATTTAATTAAGCATAATCTCAAACTTTTAAAAACAGGCAAGCTGAAAGTGGAGTTTGAATATACAAATTTTGAATTAAACTATCTTGTAATAAATTAACTTTTATTGAAAGAATGAAAACCATTTCATTGATCAAAAGGGGGAAAAGTAGTTTAAAATTTCAAAAGAAAATTAGATGAAAAAAATTATATGTACTTAGAGTTATAATTAAGTACTAAACAATTTTGCTAGATTTTTTGTAAACAAATTACTTTTTTTCAATTAACTTTTTTAAAAAAAATTAAAATAAGCATAGATTAAATTTTTAAATGCTTCTCTAACAAAAAATTCTAAGAATAAAATATTTTTTATGAACTTTTATAAATAAAAGACCTAGAATAAGAAAATATAGAATATATTACAAGTTGATAAACAATACAATCAATTATCATTATTCATAAAAAAATAAAAAGCATAATTCATATTCGATTATAGAGATTTTTCAGTTTATTTTTCTCATTTGATGCTAAACAACAAAGATGACTTCTATGGTAATAAATATTCTTTGTGCAGTCATTTTCTATTCTCTATAGCCACTTTTTGTGTGTGTATATATATATATATATATATATATATATATGCAAATACAGATTATAGAACAATAATATATATATATATATATATTTGCACCCAAGGTTTAACTAGAAGATGATTTACAATTTAAAGTGGACTCCAAAACATAATAAACATTCATTTTCATGAACTATTAAGCTTAAAAATTAGAAAGCTATCACACTGGTGTGCCATCTTTGCATTTCTGACAGTCAAATGGTCCTTTAGATGTGGGACTTTAAGTACCTAATCAGTTCCCAAGCAAGATTTATTTAATTTACTTTAATTTGTTAAATAACTTTATGAACTGCAAAGAGATAAAGTACGACAACTTTGCCTAGTTCTAGATTTAAAATGGTACTTTAGTTACCTAACAATTACTTTTTGACTATAACATCCAAATTAATTGGACAGCTTAATTTTTTTTTTTAAACTTTACAAACACTAGGGATTTGTTTGTTGCTGCTCAATGTTAAAATTTATGACATAAGGGCTACTTAAACTGCAATCTAGAATTTAATCAAATTTTCCAAGCCATTACAAAATATCCCCACCCAAGCTGGATACCAAATCCATGAACACTTGAAAAAAGGCCAAGGCACTAATCATTCTATCTTCAGCTCTACAAAGATATTGAGAGAGCAAATTATTGAAACATAGTGAGAATCAAACTTTGAGCAACTGAAATAAAGACTAAAGCACTAACCTCCTAGCCACCAATCCAGTAATCTAATCCAAAGATTAATATCATAGTCATAACAATATTTAATAATTTTCACAAATTATTTAAGCAAATATTTTGGGGCAGTAAAATTCAAGATATAAATAATTGAGGAGTAATCTTTTTATTTTGTCACACTGAATAAAATTTAGTTTTATAATTTAAGAGCATTTTACATTTAAAAAAATAATATATATTCTTCAAATATTTTCCACTTTTTTATTTATCATTTTATAAGAAAATGTTACAGAAGCATAAGGATATTTTATTCTGTAATTGAAATCAATCAGAAATAATTTCTTCTTATCTAGAGAAAAACATAAGTTTTTCTATCTTTAAAATTTTAAGTAAAAAAATTTATTTTAAAATTTTTAATTAATCACAAAAAAATAGCTGATTTTTGTTTTATCACTGAAAACTTATTCTTGTATGATTTAATTATTTATTATCTATCACAGATTGAGTGCTAACATTTCATTTTAATTTAGCTATTTTAATTTAGCTAATTTTAATTATATATATATATACAACAAATTAATTATTAAGCTTTCTCATGAAAACTAATAAAAATAAAATCTTAAATTTTTTTATTTGTGTTTAAGCCTTAGTCTTATATAGTATTTTGCAAATATACATATATTTTTAATGAGCAAAATATTTTTTTCAAAGTTAATTCAAAAGCTTCTTTTAATTTGTAATGGTATTATGTTGTATTTTTAAGCAGTTGTTCTTTGAAAAAAGTTTTGATGTTAAATGTATAAACAAAACTGAATATTTTATTAAAAAACTCAATGCTAGAATATGTCCCACGGAATAAGAAAAATTAATTCTCATGCTGAATCCATAGAATTTTTAAAATGAACTACAAATTAAATTTTTAAATAACATTCACTGAACATTAAAAATAAAAGCATTTTCTCAAGCATAGAATATTTTATTTAAATTTATATCTTTATCATAGCTTACTATACATCATATAAAATCTAAGTATAATACAAAGTAATATTTGTTCTACTTTCAAAATAAATGTACTTAAAAACAACTGTTTTTAAATCACAAATATTTTAGTTTAAGATTAAAATATACAAAATAATGGATAGTTATAAAATTCAGCTCAGTTTTTATATATATACATGTTATTTTTTACAGTAATTTTGGTATTACAAAGAGATGTAATATACTTTACTGCAATGCGTGTTTTTATATTGTTTACATAAAAATATAACTTTTCAAAAATATCACATTTCTCATAAATTAATTAATCATTCATCGTAATCAATTATTGTGTTATAAGTCAGTTACACTACCTTCAGGTAGGACATTAGGTATTAAATTTCAATTTTGTCTATAGTTATTTCAAATTTAATCTGAGCTTTAAAATTTTGATTGTATATCCCAGTATAAAACATCTAAAATTTTAATATATTGAATAATTATGGAACATAAAAAAGAAATATATTTAATTATAACTTAAATATTATTATTACACATTGATTCCTGTAACTTAAGAATAGAGATCAATTTTTATAATGCAAACTGCACAAATCAGACAGAATAAATAAAGAAGATTATTTAAAACTTATTCATGTTATTATCTATGATAAAAATTTGTATTGGTAAGATTTTAACTTTATATATTATATCCAAAATCTTATCTTAAATATCATTAGTGAATAAATATATTATTTTAATGAATTTGTAAGTGAGCAAATACAGAATTTTGCTTATAATGATTTATTCAACACAGTTCTTCCGCCACAATTTCACTCAATTCTTCGAACAATAATTTGAAATAAATGTTAAATATATTATTGAAAAACTTTTTATGGATACTCAAAGATTATGTTGCTTAGCTTAAAAATTTACTTAAAGGCAAGAAAATAATTTTTAGAGTGCAAACTTTTAAAAGTAAGGAAATAATTTAAGCTGAATTTAAAAAAGTTACTATATATTAATTTATAGGTGCGCCAAAATTTTTAAGACAAAATCAAGGACATTTTGAAAATTTTTAATGAGGTATTAAACATGTTAATGCATTTTCATATCCTTTGAAGTATTCTTTTTATAATTAATTTTTTAAATAAATTATTTGTTCTCATGTCTGATAAGTACCTACAATACCTTATGCACAAAACTTAGTAAAATTCGAAAATTACCACACAATGTAAAAGAAAACATATTGTATTTTAAATGTAGATACAAAAATAGTATTCTTACTTAGATAAAATTGCATTTTAAAATGGCCCATTTTTTTAAACTAATAGATATCTACAAGAGCAACGAAAATGCAATCAAAAGTATAAATTATTAAAATGACAGAGAAGAAAAAAAATTTCAGAGCACCTTAAAGTGTAGTGAAGCACCCATTTAATGTACTTTAAATTATAAAAATTAACTAGTTTATTTTAACAATATCTAAGACGCACTCTAAACCTAATATAATCAATAAAAACGTAACACGAATTAAATAAAGTAAAATTGAACACAATTTTCAGAATGAGTTAAGCAACTACAATCAATGTGAAATATATAATAGGAAAACATGCACACTAAATGTTATTGCATTAGTCACTCAAAAGGAAATTAGTATATGTATAATTTGGTTCAAATTTTACCTTTAAATCAAAAATGTTTTTGTCACTGCATTTAGCATATAACAAGAGAATGAAAAAGATTTTGCAAAATACTAGTATTTCACTACAGTAAAAAAAGAATATGTATGTCGTGTGGTATATTAAAACTTGAGAGCTGGGAACGATTATAATAAACAGAGGATGAATACGAAATTATCAGTTAGAAATAAACAAAAATAGATCATAGTTACATGTTACAGTTACAAAAATAAACAATATTTAAAAAAGCATAATCATAGATATTTTAAAATTATTTCGATTCCACGTGTAGCTAGTAAAATAACTTATTCTTGATATTTAGCAAACTATTTCTGATGTTCAACAATTTTACAAAACAATATGAATCAAGAAGAGCTAATACAAGACAACTCAATTTAACTATTTCTTCAATGACCGTGACCGTGTGCTTTTCTTCTTCATCTATGTATCTGTTTTTCTAGTAGTTTTCATATTAATCACGTTGCCGGCTTTATAGCACTAATAAAGAATTAAATATTTATTAAAAAATGCATTCTCTTAGACGTTGTATTAAAGGAAATGCTATATTTTCCAAACTTCTACAGGAACAAAGAAATGTAGTTAGTAAGTGTAATTGAAATTTTCATGTTAAATCATATGTAATTGAGATCAAAGAGCATACTTCTACTTTTATAGAGAATCTTGTTGTGTGAATATTTTTTTTTTCTTTTAAATAATTTAGAATGTTTTTATTGACTAATTGTATTATTGCTTATTTATATAAAATTAATTTTTATACTGGTTATGTAACCATCAAAGATGAGTATGATATCTTCTCTTTTTTATGAGAAATTGTTATATTCTTTAACAATTAATTTTAAGTTTTACATTTATATGCATCTATTGATGCTCACATTCATCCAGATAATTATTTTCCTAAATAATTACATGAAGCTTTTTATTTATTTTTTTATATATATGATCTTTGGGAAGGTAAAAAAAGCTCTAATAATTGAATTAAAATGTTTATTTTATTTTTAGAAAATTTAAGTCTCTTCTAATTAGAGTTTCTATATATATTATGCAAACAATACATAATGCATTTAAATACGTTGATGCTTTGTATGTCATTCTTAAATATAAGGGTCATGCATTTCAGTACTTTTCATAAGTACCAAACTTTTTATGATTACACTTCTAAATTTTGCATACAAAAATTCTTAAAATATATCTGTTTTATGTTTACTTTTTGGAAAGAATAATAAGTTAAAGTATTCACAAATGTAATTAGTCACATCAAATGTAACTGCAATTTTCCATTATTTTATATTGAGTATTTTTTTTATTTCTTTATTGGTTTTAATAATTTTCTGAACTTTTCAAAGAAATATATTTTAACCTACACAAATTTGCTTATATATGCATTTATGTTCTGTTTCTTGAATATTGTTAATTTATTTTAAATTTAAAAAGAACAACATCAGTTTTAGTTTAAAAACTTTACTTTTACTTTTAGAGACAAACGTTTTTTACTTGAAAAAAAGCATTATTTCTACTCTTAGTTTTTTATTGGTCTTGAGATTTTAATAAGATAGGAAAAAAATACTTGACTCTTGAATGTTGAATATTTTATGTGAAATTTTCTTTTTTAATTGAAAAAAGAGTGTTTCATAATATTAGCCTTTTGATCAGTCCCCATGAGATCAAATGGATAATCCAATTTCATTGGCTATATATATATATATATATTATATATATATATATATATATATATTGAATTTTTCAATTGGAAAAGGTTTTAAAGGCAGACATAAATAAATTGCCAATTAAAATATATTAATAAAATTTCAAATAGTTTGATTGAATAACCATCCATATTTTGTGTTGTAATAAGTAAGGAAAATTAATTTTATTAGAAAGAAACACAAAAAAACTGCTTTAAAATTATTAATCCTTCTAAGCCAGTTAAAAAGGAAGAATGGATGACATTGCCATAAAATTATTAGTGTCCTTGAAAAGTTTTTGATAATGTTACAAATGAAAAAGCTTACATTAATATTGATACAATTATATAATTACTGTTAAAATTGAGGTGATAATGTTCTATGTTACTTATACAAAGGTAACATCTTTAGCTGCTGAACTGTATGTTACTTTAAAAAATTGTTTCTGTCAGGTAACATACTTGGAAATTAAATACTGGAGTCTTCATATTAGATGGACCATCTGTCAGGGACATGTGCTTTATAATACCACAAGGCCCTCAATCATGAAAAAAAATATGAGCCCTGATTTATGTATGGGTGGTTGTCATGCCGCATGTTTAGTTTAGAATCTTGTTTAATGAAATGTAACCTAATGAAAAAAATTAGTTTTAGTTATAATTCAGTTTTCTTTAGTCATAAATAGATTTTGAAAAGATCACTTAAGCATGATAGTAAAAGCTTATATTTTGGGTCTAGTAATATTATTTAGGAATTTCATTGACTTAGCCAAAAAAATAATAGCAAAAAAGATTAATGAAATTATTTCATGAAATTAATGTGTGGGAACATAGTAAAAATTTTCATTTTTAATAAATTGACTTTCCCCCATTTATGTAAATTAGAGAGAAAAATGATAAATATTAAATTAACAGTGTTCCTAAAATATATTAATAATTTTTCTCACTAGAAATGGACACGTCAGACTATTGAGCGGTTAATGCTTTTTGGTTTATTATTCATTAGTTTATGGGTTTAATTTTCACCTCTTTCATGTATGTGTTTTAGTGGTTTCGCTGTTATAATTTCTGTTCTCTTATGGATGCAATGCTCATTTTGAATTTTCTAAGAAGTTTGAGTCTCATCTTTGCATGGATATTTGGAATTGCCTTAAACCATACATTCTGACTGTGTTAGTTATTTCCACGCACATTTAAGTTGTAACCATTGACTGGAAATCAACCAACATGATATAGGTTTTGTTATGATTCAAAATTCTTTAAAAACTGTTATGAAAACTTTGACAGTACAACATGCTATTGCTTATATAAGTGAATACAAGTGCAATGATCATAAACATATGTATGTATATATATATATGATTATACATACACACATGAAATTATTAAAATATCCTTAAAATATTTTTTTTAGAAAATATTGTAACTCTGTGAAAAAAATATTGCTTTTTTAACTATGTCAAATTAATTTGAAAATATATCTTTTATGAAATCATTAATTCATGTTGTTCATTCATTTTGCTCATATTTATTTCAAAGTGTAAAAGATTTTTAACTAGAAGTAATATACTATTACTATATATAACTTTATCGTTTTTAAATAGGAACATATAATACGAGCATTTATAAAGTTCAATAAACAAAAAAAGGATTTTTGTTTTTTCCATTTTATTTTCCCTTTCATAAGTAAGACAGGGGGCTGGAATTCTTCAACTGAGGGTCATGTTCTGTAAATCTAATTCTTGAATAAAAATAATGTAAATCAAAATTGAGTAAAAATATTGTTTTTAACTGTCAAAACATGTCTATTATAACAAATATATGAGATCATATTTGATTATGAGCATAAATCTGTGTGTATTTCTTGAGTTAAATTTTGTCATCATTCAACTTTGATTGTTGTAATAAGATATGTGTATATAATATGAACTCTTATTTTAGATGTACGTTTTCTTTATAATGATCAATTTCTTGGTCTTGATAAGTATACTGAAGCCAGGGAAAGGACAATTAGCAGGCTTGGAAACATGCGAGGTAAAATCTTTTTTTGCTTTAAATTTTTTACTGTATGTGTTTTTGTGATGATAGTATTAAATTTTATTTGAAATTTATGTATATGTAGGTATGCATGTTTGCTAATATTGTTTATATATATATATTAAACTATACCTATTTTTAGCTAATGCTTTTGGCAAAAATTGTAATTAAAAATCCTGGAAATGCTAAAAAGATTGCCTTTAGATGTGTTTGTACTAAAATTTTACTTTTCTAAAATATGAGTGAATCTTCATTAATTTAAAATCTTATTTGTTTTGTGCTGATGATTTAATAATTATCGGAAATACATTTTTCCAACTCAGCAGATATATTTTGTAAAGCAATAAAGCATTTTCTTTGGTGATTTTTTTAAACCATTTAATTATGAAACATTTTGTTGTATCATTTGAAAGTTGTTTTACTTTTTCATAAAAATATAATTTTAAGGTTTGGTCTTTAAAAATGAGTGTTGGGAATGTCAAAATTTTTCTCATATTTTATACATTTTTAAGGGAGAGAAATAAGTGTGTATATATATTATAAACGCTGACGCTAATTAGTAGAGAAGCGTACATAGAGTAAAATATACCAAGCGTATGTGCCAAGAATGTGATAAAGTACCCCAGACTGGTTTACTGGTTCAGATTACGTATGTATGATGTGCTTTTCGTTTTGCATGTAACCCTTGAAACTTACAGAATAATCTTGAAGCATTGAGTTTCGATATTCGATTTTTGGAGTTTTTATGTTGCTTGCGAAAATTAATAAGTAATGATGAGGTTTTATTTACTTTACGTTTTCACGGAATACGTATGGAGAAAGAATCATCAGGAAAGCATAATAGAAGGTTTTTTAGATGCGATAAAAACGGTATATTCGCCAAAAAGTAACTATTCAGTAATTGAGGAAAATAAGTTGAGTAATTTTGTTTTTCATTACAATTATAGTCATATATTTAGAAACTAAAGTTTTTATAAAAATGAATGTTTCCATAAGTAAATGAATGTTTAAGTTGTGTATATTGCGTTTTTCATGTTAGTGTTAGAATGTGCAGTGCACTTAAATTTCTTTAATGTGGGCGTAACTGCTCATTACATTAAAATTCGATTTTAAACAAAAAATGAAATTTGTTAATGTTCAGAATTTAGCTTTATTGCCCAGTTGGCACTGTAGTAGGTAGCGCTACACTGATGTTTTTTTAAGGTGGGTGCCATTGCTCGGTATATTAAAAATCGAGTTTAAATAAAAAAATGAAATTTGTTAGCGTTCAAAATTTAGCTTTATTGCCCAGTTTGCACTGTAGTAAGTAGCGCTACACTGATGTTTTTTTAAGGTGGGTGCCATTGCTCATTATATGCTTAACATTGAAGGTTTTATCATTTTAATCTGTGCTTTCATAACCTTTTTAAATTTGAAAATACTTTAAGGCTGTATTAACTTCTATTGTCTATCTTAAGTATTAAAGGGTTACTTTACAAATGTATACTAAGTTGGCAACCGAATAATATTCCGTAATTAAAGGACCTACATTTCCAATTGCTTATATATTTGATTCTCACATTAGATATTTATATTTGTAGTTGTTTAAAATCCTCTAAATTTTAGGTTGCAGTCAAATTAGCTCTCATGGTTAAAAGGTGATTATACTGTTTGGTTTCTCAGTCATTTTACAAATGCATGATCATTTTGGGTTATAAGATGTTTCATTTGTATTTAAATTGTGCTTCCTGAAAGAAGTACAATTTAAATACAGATGTTTTTCTTTTAAAAGATTGTAATTTTATATTGGTTCAATAGTTATTTTAATCTAGGTCTCAATCTTGTATGCCTTTGTGTTGAAAAAGGATTTGAGTCCAAACTAATAAAAAATGTAACTTCTTTGGAATCAACTTTCAACTCACATAGCAGTGATCAATACTTTTGTTTAATTTTTAAATTCATTAGGTTTTTTTTTTAATATAAGTGTAATAATCTTTATTTTTGCATTTTTCTAATTTCATTTTATATATTTACATCTAATCTGACATAATTATGCTATTATGGAAGCAGCCTTAAAAAATGTCTACTGGAATCTTTGCATTAATTAACTCATCTAGTACAAAAGATTTATCGGTAGGAAAAAAATTATTTTAAATATATTGGTTATTTAATCAGATTTATTTTGTTATCAGTGTAAAAACAGTTTTTTACAATATTTCCTGTTAAATTGTGCAGCAATTTACAAAGACAAATTATATTTTTAAACTAATTGGGACATTTATGAAAAATATAAATGTCAATATAAAAGGGAATAGAATATTTATCTTTAAAAAAGGAAAAATGTTGAACTTATTGTTGTAGTCACTTTATTTTCTCTAAAATACAAACATCACTCTTATGCCATTGGTTTTAAATTATGATTGCTTATAACCTTCCTGCATTTGTAGTAGTAGTTTATTTTTATTTATTTATTATTTTTTTTATTCTAACAATGATGCTGTAAGGCAAAATTATAGAAACTTAAATTTCCTCACTACAAATAATAAGATACTTAAAACAAATATATATATAGTATAGGTCACCTTCAAGAAATGATTTTTTGGTTCAACAGTTCGTGGGTTCGAATCCCATCTTGGCCATTGATGTTTGTAGTGGTTTGGAATCCACTTTAAACCGTAGGTCCTGGTCTAATTAGCCATTGTGTGCAAAAAGTAATCGTTGAGCGACAAACAAACCAAATCAAGAAATTATTTAGGCATGCTTTATTAATTGACTTTGCTATGCCCACATTCTTTGTACTAATTTTTTGATTAATTAATAACATTTCTAAAGAAGATATCAAGCTAGTAACTAAATGGTTAACTCTTTGGCCTTTAATTCAACGGTTCATAGTTTTGATTCCCATCACATTTACGAATATTTGTATTTCTTCAAAATCTACTTTAAATTGAGGAGTGTCTAATCACAAATTCTATAAGCAAAATGTGATTTTACTGCAATAAATAAACTAAAAAAGAAGTAGTTTTAATGTATTTAAAAATCATCAAACAAACATGTTCTGTATAATTTATTTTTTATATTACTTAAAATAATTCTAGATTTTCATATTCAAGCAATGGAAAGGATTTTTTTAACATTGTAACATTTTTCTTCTGTTTCTTTATTTTTTTTTCTGCTTAACATAGGTGATGAAATGATTTCAAAGAAAAAAGTGTGTGTGCATGTGCGCGTGTGAGTGAGTGAGAGAGAGCATAAAGTTTGAAGTACTTAGTATTTGTATATTACTTGAAAACTAAATTTTTATTAAAACTTTTTGCATATACTTAGGTATAAATTTCTTTCCATTTTTAGCTGCTAATTTAAATTTTTATATTTGTAGCAATGCAACTGATCACATAGGTTAAAAAAATATCTATTTTAGCAATCTAAATGTTTCAATATTCTAAATATGAATTTCATTTTTAATTCATACATTTTGTACTGTTGCTAAAACTATTCTTTCTTTAAAAATTTCTTAATATATAGCATGATTTCTTAGTTCCTTTTGATGATAATATTTTGATATGATTTCATAATTCTGTTTTTCATTAAGGGAACAAAATTTAAGAAATTTTACTAAAATTTATATCTTATTAACCATGTTGAAGTATTTTAGATTTCTGATTCATTTGATTTGGTTTCTTTTAGATAAGTTCTATAATCGAATGAAAGCCCAGTTAAACAGTTCAGTGCCTTCTATGATTTTTACAGAAGACCTTAAGACTGTTATTCACTCTTGTAATGATAATGAAGAAGAAATTGATCTTTCTGTGCAAATGTTAAAAAGGTGTGGATTTTTTAAAATAAAATTTATATTTGCATGTATGTATACACATATATATGTTAATATATGAATATAGACAAAACATTTTGTGTGCAAGTTAAAAAATGCAAAATATTTTTATTATTTGGTGAATAAAAAGCCAAAATTTAAGTATCATTTCTAGTGCCTGTGCAGGCGATAAAATGTGCCAATCTAGCTTACCCTATCAGAATGTTTTCTTGTGTTTGTATGACATAACTTATGTTTTGTATGTTAGAAACCTATGAAGCATTTGATATTATAACTTGAATGAAATAGTTTATTTTTATTTGTAACTATTCTAGCTTTTGAAGTGAATGATTTGGTGTTTATGCTTTGAGATTTTTTTGAAACTTAATAATTTGCTGTTAGTTTTTTTATTATAAATTTCTTAAGTAAAATCTATAATGAAAGTTAATGAAATAAATATATATTTTTATATTGTTTTCACAACTTTGGATTATCATTTTCCTTGCTGAGTACATATTGCCGCATTATCATTTCAAGAACATCATGAAAGCTAAATTTGAATTTAAGTTTAAAATGATTTTTATATTCTATTTTTAGTTTTATGAAAGGTTATGTTAAGCTTATAAAGTTAAATTTCTTTTAAAATTGTTTCATTGTAAAATTTGGGTTTTTATATTTGTGTCTATAGCTTGCAATAGAAATTTATAGATAATTAAATTTGCTTTTTTTTTTAAGTAATGATTGGATAAGTATTTATTCAATTGAAATTGCTGTTGTATGTAATAATTTATTGAGTATTGTATAAAGTATTTGATATGTTTTGGTTTACCATGAATTGTAAGGCTTAAACTTGAGTTTTCATAATATATCATATTTACGTTATTAGTTTAGCTTTATTGCCCAATCCATCTTGCTGATATTTTTTTAGGGTGAACTGCCCAATCAATTAAAATATGAGTATTCATAAAAGTGTATTTTATTTATGTTTGAATCAGACATTAAAGCTAAACCACACAATTTAGGGCTAGATTGTGCTACCCTGAATATTTTTTATGGTATGCACTACTGCCCAATTAAAATCGGTTTTTATAAAAATATATTTTATTTATGTTATTGATTTAACTTTTTATTGTCCAAATCTATCCAGCACAAGGTTGTGATTCACTGAAGTTTTTTAATCTGGGTGCCAATGCCTGATTAATTAAAATCCAATTTTTCATCAAATGCATTTTATTTATGATATTACCTGTTTGCCACTTGTTTTGGACTATGTGATACTTTATATTTGTTTTCATTATGTGATATTTGGGAAATTAGTTTCTAACTATTAATATTTTAATACTTCTGTAGTAAGTAATTATAATGAAATATTTGAATGTAAAACAACACAAAATTGCTATATTCAATGTTCAAGTTTGAGTGCAATCGATGTTTTGAAAGCTAGATGTTGCACGAAATGACATAAGGATTGCAAAATAACCTGTACAGCATTCATTGCAAAAACTGGAAATCGTGCCATGCCACACACACACACACAAGGCCCTAGAATTTTATCAAAATGTGAGAATTTCAAAAAATGTCTTTTTATTAAACAGTTCACGATTTCAATAATTATCTAAAGTTAGACATTTATAGTCGATTGAAATTCACTTAAACTGTAAACACTAAGTATAAAATTACCTTACAAAAAATAGTAGTAGAACAATAAACCAAAGCATATACTTTCTTTTGATTAATATTGCACTCTTAAATTTCTAAAATTTTAATGTTCTTTACCTCTTTATGTATATCATTATATATTGTGATCAAGTTAATTTTTTTGAAGAAAATTTCTCATGGAAATGTTTTTTGACAATATTTTTAAGTTATGCAGTTTTAGTTTTGTTTATATATTTTATTTTTTTTTTTACTGAATTATTTTATGAATTACCTTGCATTAATTTGAAAAATAATATCAGATTTTTTTAAATATATGTAAATATTTGCAATTTTTCCTTTTCTTAGGTATCACAAACAAAATAAAGAATTGCGCTTTGGAACTTTTGTGTTTGGTCCAGTTGCTATGCGGCTATTTTATTATCTTAAAAAAGTTGATATGATGCAAGATTTCTTTAAAGATCCTGTATGTATAAACCTTTAATGAAAACATGTAAATTTTAGAAATTATTTATCTACATTACGATCTCATTTGCTTTGTTTAAAACACACACACACACACACACATAAGATAAAACATGAAAAATATGAAATTGCAAAAACACTAAAATATATTCGAAGCAAATGAAAAGAAGGTCTCGTCATCTAGAAATTCTTTTTGGATATTCTTTTTTGGACGTAAACTCTTTAACTATAATCAAGTTTGCAAAAATATCTCATCATCTAGAAAACTTTCTAAATGCTTTTGTCATAATAATGAATTTAAAAAAATTATTATCCCTGATTTTGGTCATATTATTACAGGTGATCTAAACATTGTCAATGACACTAAATTAAGAGAAATATTAAGTAAAGGAACTAAGTATAGACTAGTTTTCCAACTAAATAAATATAAAATAATTGAAGTAATTTTACATAATATTGATTCATTTATCTTTAATATTTCAAAATATTATAATACACCTATTGAATTTTTAACAGTCTGGAAATCTAAACTTTTTAATAAAATTAAAGAATTTATTTTTGTTAATAATTTAACATTTCCTGGCATTAAGCTTGGTCCATTAAAACCAGCCATTAATAATCTAAAAAATAATTTCAGTATTATGCCAGTAGATAAGGCCTCTGATAATTACACATTTTTTGTAAGAAATTTTATTTATATTTAATTGATAGCGAAACATTAAATTCCAGCACTTATAAACGTCTAAACTCCACAGTTATATACACACAATATCAAAATTAGTTAATATCATTAATAAAAATATCCTAGGAATTAAACTTTTAAACATTAACAACTATAAATTAGAGTTTCCTTATTTAACAGTCATTCCTAAATTTCACAAAACTCCTATAAAGTTTAGATTTAGATTTATCACCTGTGGTACTAAATCGTACATGAATAAACGTGGAATCATTTTTGCTAAAACTCTTAATATTATATTAGTTTATATTGTTAAATCAGAAGCTATTTGGATCATTAATAATAATAAACCTATTTTGGATTTTTTATCAAAAAATAAAATTCATTGTGTTAACTCTTTTGACTTTAAAGACCTTTTTACAAGTATTCCCATTGATAAATTAAACTATGTATTACACCTTTATTATTAGACATGAATACTTTCATACTCTATCTTTGAATAATTCACATTTTTTGACTCTTTAGTGTCACTTGTTTATAATATTAAACCACTTTTTAGTTTTTTGATGTTATATTTCAAAAGAACTACTTAAAACTCTGAAAAATTAATATTTCTTTACACTTTTGATTAACATTTGGGTATGCAAAAGTTTGCAAGATATACACAAGCTTGGCCAAGAAGTTAGTTGTAGGAAGTTAAATATTAATATATATTTAAATTTCCTACATTCTCTCTCTCTTGATAGCATTCAATTACTATCAAAATTCAATTAAAATTTTTAGTTGGAAAAATTGTCAGAAGAATTTGCTTTAATGAGGAAATATTAACTATTGCCAATATTCAACACATTAATTGTATCATCATAGGTTTACTATATCCAGGTCAGGTCACATTTATAAAAATAAATGTATGATAGTTTTATAATATTTCTGGATTTAATTTTGCTACTGCCATGTTTTGTGTCAAATATTTTATTTTGATTAAATATTAATTCAGTACTTTTAAAGGACGTGTATTTATTGTATGAATTTAAAAAAAAAATTTTTATAAGTTATTTATATTTACATTCTTAATTATTGCTATTTCTTTCAAAACTGCTTTTCTTGTAAGAAAACAACTACTTCTGTAAGTTATCTTCAAATTAGTTTTCTGAAATGCTGAATTTGAATATGTTCAAAGTGCATAAAATATGCTTTTATTGTTTTATTGTCAAAATTAATATCACTTAAGAATTAAGTACAAAATAATTTTACAGATAACTAAAATCCTTAAGGTGTGGGATATAAGTAATAAGTGTTAACATTTAGGTTTGTATAAAATAAGTATTTTAAAAACTTAAGTTATTTCACAATCTTTTCCTTAGCAAAAATGTAAGAAATAGGCTGAATGTGAGCGTAATTTATAACTACTTATTAACATATTTTAATAAATATTTCAGTTGTATAAATCATCAGTGTATCTTATAGTATTTTTCATTAACATTATCAAATATTTATTATTTACTTTTAAAGGATTTTATCAGAATTTTATTTTAATCATCATAAAACTCTGAATACTTAATTTCAATAAAGTTTAAATTTTTGTTTAACTGTTGATGTGCTATTTGTAATATTTCCCATTTATTCCTCCATTTTTTTTTTATTTTATTAATTTCTATTTTCTAGGAATTAGAAGGATTCTTTGACCAGTTGAAATCTTATTATTTAAGTATGGATTTGTACTTCAAAAATGAAAAATATACAGAAATCTTGGATGCTTTTTCTATTTTGCAACAAAAGCAAATTGCCGAAACCAGATTTCCTCGTGAAGCAGTGGTTCTTGCAACTGGAGCTTGTTTTAAATTGGTAATTACTTACATCTAAGCATCCAAAGTGTTTTATTTTCTCTCTTAATAAATTTCTTTGTAAAGTTTAAATTTTTATCATAGAACACACCTGAAACTTTCCAAAAAGCAACAGATCTGGTGACACAGGCTAGGGAAGCCAGAGTACCAGTCCTTCGTAAAGCTTTAAGTTTTGTTGTAGCTTTAGCTCTTAAACAAGTAAGTTTTCATTTCCACAGAAATTTTTCCTGTTAGTTTTATATTGCCACAATCAAAGGCATTTAAATATCTGCCTTTAAAGGTAAAAGTTAATGTAATTTAGGTTTATTTCTACATTAAGTTTGGTAAGTATTTTTGTATAAAAATAAAACATAATACATTGATAATCAAAAACAGAAGTATTTAACTTTAATATAGAAAAGTTAAATAATGCTTTAATTTAATATACAAAATTTCTTGGGAACTTTTGCCAAGCTGGCAGCCGAATGGTTATCGCTTTTGCCATCGGTTCAACAGTTTATGGGTTCGAATTCCACCTTGGGCATGGATGTTTGTAGTGGTTTGAAATCCACTTTAAACCTTAGGTGCCCGTCTGGTAAGCCCTCATGAGCAAAAAATGACCGTTGAACGACAAATAAACCAAACTTGGGAATTTTTAAATTATCCTAAAATGTATTATACATAGAAAAAAAGCTACAATAAATTTTATTTTAATTTGTTAAAATGTTTTAGCTTATACTAATATTTTTGTTATATTTTACATCAAAACTTTTTCTACTTCATTAATCATTGTTATAAACATGGAATTGTTCATGTAAAATTGGGATTTTTTTTATGTATATAATACTAGTCCTAGCTACTTCATAGGACTTTTTGTTATTAATTTATATTAGATTTTGATTTAACAATTGAATGTGGTAAAAGACTATGGAACTGTTTGGGTTTGAGATTACCAATTTTCATGCCAAGTGCTGCACAGTTATCTTGCCAACCTAAATTATGTCATTACACACAATATCCTGTTAACAAATATTAATTGCACTCTATTTTAAATTTCAAATATTTTGTTATAATTACTTACTACAGAGCTATTAAAATGTTAATTACTAAAAACCAGTTTTGCAAAGGTAACAAATTTACACTAAATATCGTGCAACCTACAGCAGGAAACAACCAGATAATCCAGATAAATCAGCAACATAAATAACATTGATTTTTATTAAAACTCTGATATTAATTAACCAGACAGTGATGCTCATCTTCATAAAACATCAGTATAATGCTATGAACCCTGAAGAAAAACAGGTAATAAAGCTAAATCTGTAATGTAAATAAAGTTCATTTTTATAACCTAGTAGTTGCACCCACCTTAAAAAAAAAAACTACAGTGTAGTGCAATCTAGGACTGTATTCGACTGGGCGATAAAACTAAATTTGCAACTTTATAATTTTTATGAGAATTTGAATTTTAATTTACTGGATAGCTGTGCCCACCTAAAAAAATGACTGTGCTGCAATCTAGCCCAAATTTTAAATAGGCAGTTTAAATTAATCTAAAACATAGACAAATATTCTTATAATGAAAACCAAACTCTCAAATTAATCAACATAACAATGCTAAATAAGTCTTAAATACTAAACCAAAGTTCGTAAAACTCCTCAAATTTAAAAAAAAGAGAAAAAGTTCTTTTTTAAGAGAAATTTTGACTAGATTTCTTGAAAATCACAATTGATATTTTGAAAACTGTGATTTTACTTCTTGTTGTTGTTAATTTGCTGGGATTCAGTGGGTTATTGATTTTTAGACAATTTGCTATTTTAAAATCGGGTAATTTCGCCATTGGTGACATTTTTTAAAATCAAGCTTAATGCATTATGTGCATTAGGTTTTTACCTCAGTTTTTATTGCATGTGCTTTATTTAAAAAGATATAGGGAACTGAACTGAACATTAATTGAAATTCTTTAGCAAATTATTTGTCATTTGTAATTATTTTTATTGTGATATCTTAATGTTATTAATTTCATCTGTATTTTCAGAACAAGCCTGATGTGGCTCTTGAAATTCTGTCAAGCATAGATCGTTTTAATAACATAACGGGAAATAATTTAAAGGTATGTTTAAAAATTCTTATTCAGGTATTGAAACATGAATTGAACTGGAATAAGCTCATTAGGATAAATATTCTCTTACCTTTCGTAAAGAAAGTATGTTATGTAAAAATTTTACCTAAGTTTTATATGTGTATAAAACAATTGTTTTAATTCTTCATAATGTTTAATGTTCCAGTAAATATTTGTTAAAAATTTTTCTATCAGTGAAAAAATTTTTCTTAAATAAAAACTCACATTATCTTTTTCTATGTAGCTGTTAGCATATGCTGGTCTTGGACGCCTGCAAGATGCTTTTGATATTCTTCGTCAAGTGACAGATCAAGATTCTCCATTACAATCTAGAATACGTGGTGAAATTTGTCAGAGTACTGTAAGTTTAATTTAATAGTTATTCAATACAGGTTGTGTTTCTGATTTTATTATTTTTATATAGTGCCAAATAATTGAATTATTATTAAAATGCATTACTTATACATAGCTGCCAACTTGTATGGTTTTGCTGAGTAATATATGTTATGTTAAATTTATTATAATAAGTTTTTATCAATGTTGTTATATTAGAATAAAAAAATTTTAATGTAATTAAATTGGAATTTCAGAAAATTTTATTATTTAATCTTTCTTTATTAGTAGTAGTAATATGAAAAATTCTGATAATAGTGCAGAGAATACTGGAGAATAAGAAAAACAATTTAACATATTTAAATATTCTTATAAAAAGGAAACAAAACTCTTAAGAAGAACAAGGAGTGCTGACAATTATTCTTGTCTCACATCCCATATTGAGAAAAAGAGAGAACTATTTTTGAAAATGAGCATTCTAATTTTTAACAGCACTGAATAATATTTTAATAAAATCATTTTTAAGAGAATAATAGTATTTGCAGGACTGCATCTTTTCCATCCTGAGAACAGATTTCAAAAATTATTATAAATATAAATTTTCGTTTTGATTTAAAATTTGCTTTCAATTAATAATGTAAAAATAATATATTGAAAGGGGCTGTTTGAGACTAGTTTTTTATTTATAATTAAACTAACCTATGGTGTGAAATATATCGTGATTTAGGTTCTTCTGTGATCAGATTAGTTGTGACATCACCTGTGGAAATCTGAAAATCATTTTTCTTTTGAATTGCTAAGGTTCCAAAAGCATGTCTACTGATTTTAATGGAATTGAAAAAAAACGTTGCTTGATTTGGTTTTAAAACAATTAAATCTAAATTTTAGAAATCATTGAAAGCAGGAAACTTGTTTTTGTTGTTACTGCTAGAAATAAATTTCACTGGGAATAGACATTTAAAGAATGTGAATGAACATTCTTGTAATAAATGGTGCAGCAAAGTAATAAAGCCTGTGAATTATGCATTGTGTACTCAAGGAAGATAAATTCAACAATTATTGAAATACATGAAATTATTATCAAAGCAGTGTAAGGATAGTGTTCAGAACTAATTTTATCTGATATAATAGAAATAACTAACCTTAAGACACCTCATTTCTGGGAATAAGCTTCTTAAATTTTTCACTTAAACTTTTTTGGCTGTTATCAATCTATTCACCACAAAAGCAATTATTACCCTTTTGAGTTAAAACACTTTAGCTATTTTTTAAATTATTGAACAGACATTAGCTAATGGTAAATTATGTTTACTCAGATTAAAGATATTAAAAACTAGTACGCATAAAATATTAAAAGAATAATCAGTGAGATCAAATTAAACCCTCTTTTGTATATTAAGGAAGCTATAAATAAAATGGACATAAAATACATAATAGTATAGTTAAATAAGAAAATACATTCATTACTGCACTTCATGTTCTAAAAGAAAAAATTTACCATATACTAAAAATTGTACAAATTTAAAAAATATATAAATAATGCGAAAAAAAGAAAAAAAAAAAAGAATTTTAAGTGAAAATGGACTTGGTATTTGTAAGATAATAAGTTTCTTCTAAATTTACCCAATTGTGTGTGGATTAAAAATGATACAGGGAAACTTATCTTGCATTGAAATATGCATTTGTTACTACATATTTAGGATTTAAAAAAGAAAATTCTGATAATAAATAAGAATTTTGAAACAGATAGGAATATTTTTATAAATTGCATAGTTCTTTGAGGCTTCTTTTGGATTAATATAGAAATATTTATCATCACACACTCTTTGTTTATGTAAAGATTACCTCTATTAAAGATTTTGTAAAACAATATGAAGATAAATGTATACATATTGGTGCATCTAGAATTATGTTAGTGTACAAATCTGTCTAAACAGTTTATCTGAAAATAAGTTAATTATATGAACTTTTTCTGGATAAATGTTTCCTTTACTTTTTGCATTATTTCAAAAATTCAGAAATGAATATACAAGCTTATCAGATTTTATGAATATACCTGTCTTACCTTTGATCCTTAAGAATAATTAGACTGTTTATTTGTAGAAGTCAAGTTTTGCTGTATATGAAAAGAATAATGTTTAATTTATACATCAGGGATAAAAGAGCCAAAATTGATTCAAATTGGTTGATGTATATCTTCAGAATAACTCAAAATTGTGTTTTAAATATAATCTTTTAACAATTTCACTGAAAGCTGTTGAGTGCATATTTTAAATCTGATCAATAATAACAGATAAAAGTTAAATGTAGAAAATGTTAACACAATCAAGCATATGACATATAAATTTGAGTATGACAAACATCTATTAATTCAAGAATTGCTGATCATTTCTATTTAAGAACACTAATTACAATTTTACTGTGTTTTACAAAAATGATTTTTTTTAAAAAAATAACAACAAAGTTGTTTTTTAGCATAACAATCTGTCCATAATTCCACCCTATAATGTAAATTTTATGTGAACAATAAAAATACCAAAATTAGAGTAGTAAATTTAGCTATTCAAAGGAAACAATATTTTTCTCATAAGGAAATTGCAATATATTTTTAAAGGTTTTAATAGTGTAAATTAGAATATAAATTAATGATATTAAACTGCATAAAATGGTCAATAAATACTTGAAATTTTCTGGCTTGTCAATTTTTTAATATCCTTGCACTTGTCATCCATTATAAATTTTAAAAAAGCTTTTTGCATGTAGATTAAATTAATATGAACTTGTGATATTCTGATCTGTTTTGGAAATTATCTCTAAACTTTTTCGTTTCCAATGTTATTTTGGCTGATTACAGTAATTCGCTGTTTTTCAGTCAATATAAAACAAATTTTTAATTAAATTTTGATTATATTAAAATATCCTAATGTGTTATTTATTTTAAATCATTGTTTCTTTGTCATTGTCATCTTTCACTAAAATTGAGTAAAATAGAATTTAATATTTATGTAGGAAAAAAATAAAATTTATGTTGAATATTTAAAAAAATTAAAATTTAAATTTAGAAATTATTACCAAATGAAATGAATAGAAAACACAATTGTGGGGTATTTTTAGCAATTGATACCTTTTTGTAATTCTTTCTAATATCAATCTATGTTAAAGAAATAATAGCATGATAATTTTATTTTTGGTGTAATGAGATCATAAGTATTATATCAATTAAAGAAATGTGTTGTATTTAATAATCTCCATAAAAGATTTTGCTAAAATTTGTTTTTAACTGTGTACTAATATCTATTTATATTTACTCAAAAGACATATTTCCAACATATCTATCAACATATGATTTCTTTTTTAAATTCGAGAACTTTATGCATACATGTTTGTTCTATAGTTTAAAATGGATTCCAAATAACTTAAAACCTCTGTGTTGGGATTTGAAAAATTAAATCTGAGATCAAAATGTTGATGATTTAGCTGCCTTCTGATTTTTTTATTGATTAACATTAAAATGAATTAAACATGAAATATAATTGTATCTTCAAGTGCTTGAGATTTTACTGAACTTAAATTTACTATAAAATTTATCCAAACATGAGCTTTATAGTATACTGCAAATTTTAAGAATTACATAAATTATAAAAAGAATTATATATAATATAACATTTGTTTACTGACTAATCAGTTGATTTAAAAGTGAGAGTGTATGGAAAACATTTTGATATTAGTTGCAAACTGAAGTTCATTGTTGAAAATAATTTTATTTAACTGTGACTTTTTATTTATTTATTGTATTATTTTAAGAAAATTTGTTTTAAAGATAAAGGTACATTCTCTTTAATAATTTTTAGATTTTATTATTCTCTTTAATAATTTTCAATTTTATTGTCATTTCATACTATAAAATTGAACTTTTGGTTTTATAATTTGTTGACCAAATTTAATAACTGCTGTCAGACACTTAATGGTTTTAAATTTTTCTCAGCTTATATATTTTGAATAAATATTTTTACTGGTGATTTTTTATATAAATCATTTTTACTCATTATAATTCATTGATTGTATGATATTATTTATTATAATTCTTTAATTTTGTTAACATAACTTTTCCTATTAGGTGCATATATTTTAATTTATTTCTTTTAGTTGGATGCTTTGCAAGAAGCTGTAAATAAAGTTAATGATACTGAAACTACTCATATATTTGAGCAACTTTGTCGTTCATTGAAAGAAAGCAATTCTATTTCTAATCAAACAATTGATGATCTTGTTTGTATGCCCGTTGAACCCAGGACTTTCAATCCTAGAGATGATTTCTCTTGTAAGTTTAATTTTATTATATCTCTTTGAGTGTATAAATTTGCAAATATTTTATAGCTAAAGCAAATATGCTAATTTATTAATACAAACAAAATTGAGAAATAGGGAAGTAATTTGCTCTCTACTAATTTTAAAGCATATTTGGAATAATTTTCCTTGGGTTGATTAAAAGTGGCCAAATCTGTTTTTACCTATAATTTAGCTTTTGATGCTTTTCCGCATTTTTATTTTTTTATAATTCTATTGTTTTAATTTCATCAGTTGGTAATTTTATCTAAATTTTCATTATTTCTAATATTTTTATTGTGTAATGATCAAATTTAAATAGTTATGAATCTAACCCATTTAAAGGGAAGAATAGTTTAATTATGATATAGGTGATTTTACTTGGTTCACTAATGAATCAATGAAAGACAACATTTCAGGACTTGGGGGTATACCTCTGTATTTATGTCTAAAGTACTTGTACTATAATTCTTTTGGCAAATTTAAGAAAAGGCAATCAGGGTAAGCAGATTCATATTTTTAGTGAAAGTCAAGCAGCCTCATTGATTAACTTATTCCAAATTAAATCTGAAGTTGTTTTGTGATGAATCTTCTAAATGATCTGGCAACTAGGAACAAATTAACTCTTATCTTAGTACTAAGGCATGTAGGTATAGAAGTTATTGAAAAAATTAAGAAGTCTGCAAAGTAGTCTTCTTATCCAATTCTTTATCAGCAAAATGCTAAAAGTCTAATTTATAAATCATCTGAGAAAATTGTTTTTGAAATACTTAAGTTCCTAAAATAGTAGATAAAAACAATTGGAGAACTCATTACTTGGACCTATTATTTCAAAAGAACTTCATGTGATAGTACTTTTTAACAAGACTCTAAATGTAGATAATGCCACAAGAGTGAACTGTACATCACATTGTATTGAATGTGATGTCATTGCCCTTGATTAATTGATTGTTTTAGGTACTCTTGATAGCTAAAGAATTACTCCTTAGTTCCATAAGGCCCTTATTTGACTTCATAAACTTAAACTTCTAATAAATGAAAATAGATTATTTTGGATTTTGAAATTAGTACAAAATGCTTTTACCAGTGATACCTTGAGTGTCAAATCTAATTAAAAAGTAGAAATTCAATTAAACATGTAATAAAACATGTTCTTAAATCAGTGCATTCATAAAATTTTAAGATTTTTGAATTTGAAATTTCCCTATTTTCTGTCCAATATATATATATCTATATATATATATATATATATATATATATATATATATATATATATATATATATATATATATATATATATATATTTTTTTTTTTTTTTTTTTAAATGTGTACAATAAGATTTGATAATGGAAAAAAAATGTAGAAATGTTTTGAGTAGTTTTCTAACTATAATAAGAACAAATATTAATTCATTATTTAATTTTCCATTTAGATTACAATTTTATTTAAAATAAATCTTAAAATGAATAATTTGTTTAAATAACACTTCTTATTACTTTTTAATTTAATAATTGTTTTCACTTATTCGTTTTACAATTTTGCATTTAAAAAAATGTTTCCCCTCTTGAATATTGTTCAATTGAATGAATATTAAATGTTAGGAGAAATGGCAGTTATGAAATTGCTTAGAATAAATGCATGATTTTAATTTATGTAATTTTAATTTCAACTGTAAATATTAAAATAATTTTGTTTTTTTCAATATTTTTGTATGCATAAGAACTTTTCACCAATTTTAATGGATTTGGATTTTTTTATATAAAATGACTATGTAATTTCAAATCGATGATGATTCATATAATAATTTTATAATTAGCATGTCTCTTTGTTTGCAGTCTTTAATTTTAATTTGGAAGATCTTAATGTGTTTTTCTTTGCCTTATATGGCTAGGCAAAGAAATTTCTTTTGCAACTTTACTGTTTAAGATTATGATTTAACATTTAGTATTTTTTATTGTTATAAAAATTTCAATAATTTTTGTCTTAGATGGTCGCCGCCGCTTTCCAGAAAGAGAAAGGAATTTTCTAGATGGAGATGGCTTTCCAAGGCGCAGGCGCTTTGCTGGAATTGCAGATGATTAATTTTGCTTATGAACTATTAAAAATTTTGTCTTATTGTTTGCATTGTAATATAACATTCAACACAGTTTTAGACCATAAATTTTTTAAGACAAAATTATGGCTGTTAAAATGAAATCCATTTTACTGAATAGATACAGTACTATTCTTTACTGTATAGTATAGAAAAATAAAATTTTTCATTTATAAGTTTTTTGTATAAAATAATTTCTACTATTTAAATTGCGGAAATATCTATGGTTATGACGTACAAATTTTTTCAAAGCATGAATAAATTTCGTTATTTCTTGATTATAATCCCCAATATATCATAAATTTGATGACAATGATGTGGAATGTTGACACATAACTATAACAAGGGTCGCATACCTTGAATAATTAGGTTTCAATTATCAGTTGGCATCTTGAAGAGCAGAAAATCTAATTTGAAGCAGATTTCCTTTTTCTTAATCATTGACTGAGGCTTCAAATTGATATATTTCGTGTCCTTTCAAAGATTAATTTTATTTACAATGTTTCGTATTGTAACATGATATGCTTTGAAAATTGAAAGAAAACAAATTGAATGCAGCTGGTGAATGCTCCTAATTGCTTCTTCTATATGGTATAAATCATAATGTTAGAATTTTATCAAAGGCCACTTTATGCACTGTACATTTCTTTCTTCATGCGTCTATGCCAAGATTAATCATTTGATACAAAAAGACCCTGTTTAACGCTCTTATTCCAACCTGGGATTCCTTGAAATTATTCGCAGCATTAGGTTTCCAAATATCATTCAAAACAGTGTAGTTGTTTGTGTTTCTTATTTTTTGCAATGCTGTACAGCCGCATTTTTATCATTTGAAACATTTGTTGACATTATTCTAAGTATAAACTTATATAATACAATAACGATTAATACAGTATCAAATATTATGATCTTTAGTTTTTATCATGGATGATAATAAAAAACAAAATAAGAAAACAACCAGAAAAAGAATTTCACTGGAAACTAAATGCAAGGCATTAGGAGATTAGATTCTGATGAACGTCAATCTTAAATTAGTTCTGCATTGAATTTGGTAACTTCAACAATAAGGACAGTTTTTAAAAATAAAAATACTGTCAACAGCAACTGCAATTATGTCAAGCTCTGCAACTATAATTACCTAATCTAGAAATAACATTATAGAGGAAATGAAAAAAATGACTGTGGGTGTTTATATGGATTGAGACGAAATTGAATGCAATATGCCATTAAACCAATCTATCATAATGGAAAAGGTTAGAAGAATTTCTAATTACATTCAGGCTGAGGCAAGTGACATAAGTTAAACTTCCGTTTCTAATCGAAGATGGTTTCGCTGTTTAAATCCATTAAACTATCTTCACAACATAAAGATAACAGGAGAAAAAGCAAGTGGTGATGCGAAAGCGACAGCTAAATTCTCAGCGACATTAAAAACAATAATTGAACAATGAAACTATTCTCCAAAATTGGTTTTTAATGTTGATGAAACAAGCCTGTTTTGGAACAGAATGCCAAAACGAACATTTCTATCCGGGGAAGAGAAACGAGCATCAGGATTTAAAGCTGCAAAAGATCGCTTAATATTTCTGGGTGGTAACGCAAGCGAAGATTTCAAATTAAAACCACTGCTAGTTTACCACTCCAAAAACCCAAGAGCAATGAAAGGCATATCTAAATCAACTTTACCCGTAATTTGGTAGTCTAATAAAAAAAATCATGGATAACTATGAAAATTTTCTAGGCTTGGTGCACTGAGCATTTCTGCCCGTCTGTTAAACGTAATTGTGAAATTAAAAAATTTGAACAAAGAGCACTACCATTAAATGATAATGCTCCAAGCCACCCAACAAATTTATCAGTCTTAAAAACATGCAATCCAAGTGGTTTCCTAACTGCCTTAATCCAACCAATGGACCAAGACGTTAGATCCAATTTTAAGGCTTATTACATGTGGCGAACATTAAGTAGATGTTGAAGCAATAAGAGAATTTTGAAAAAGTTCAATATTATGAATGCTGTTGAAAACAAACCTTTCTTGGAATGAGATAACAGAAAGATCTTTGAAAGGAGTATGGAAGAACATTTGGCCAGATTTAAGTAAGAGCAAAGACATTGGATACTGTTGAAATGGATGAAATAGTGGGATTAACGAAATAAATCAGCTTAGATGAGGTAAATGCAGAGGACATCGAAGAAATAGTTCAAGAAACACAGAGCAGTTAGTCTTTCTAATGATGAACTCAAGGAATTAACTGAGCAAGAAAACAAAAAAGTTGATAGTGATTTTAGAAGAGCAAAAAGAATTTTCGGTGGCATTTGTAAAAAGAAGTTTGACCACCATGAATGAAATTATGGACTTAATATGTTGAAAATGATCCAAATTTTGACAGAAGTTCTAAAGCAAGACAGAGTGTTGTAGCTACTTTATCCACTTATCAACAACTTTTAACTGAATGCAAAAGGAAAACGCAAACTACATTAGATGCCTTTTTGACAAAAAGGCAGAAAATTGGAAACACTATAGACTAAATGATCTGATTGACTTAGAATTTTATTTGTTTTTATAAGTATATTAGTTTATAGTTTTTATTTTTGTAAGAAATAAGTGTTTGGCATTATTTTTATTAAAAAAAACATTATTAAATTTAATACCTAACCCTATTAGAAAAAAAACCCATTATTTATTTGTTAAGATAGCCTCGTTTAACGCTGTTTCGCATTACGCTCTACTTTGATGTAACGTATCCCTTGCGTTAAGCGGAGTCTTACTGTATTTTGTTGTGCTGCAATTTTTATAGACATTAATCTCATTTAATTTCCCAGATAGGATCATTTATCTTTTAATTTGACCACTAAATACATTTAAAATCATGTATAACAAAACTATTTATGCACATTTTTTTCTTAAATTATAGCTGTCAGTGTTCCAACGCTCAAAAACTGTAACAGGATTTTACTGGAGATTTTCTGTATATTAATCTGTGCATAATACTTTTCTTTATATGTACATTTCCAAGGTGGTGAAGTAAAGAATGATAGTCGTGAAATATCAAGCAATAAGTATTGTTTTTTTCATTAATAAATGTTCAATTTATTATGATAAAAATATTATATCTATTGGTTTTGTACAATATTAGCTTTGCCACCATTTAACTGAATCATTAGCCTCTATAAATAAGCTCTTGTCTTGCACCACAAAACCCAACCAGCTAATTCACTATATCATGTGGGCTTGAGTTAACACTTATAAATGATTTTAGTATCAAAATCGGCCAAGGCATCTATTATTTTTGTGTCGTAGTCATCTTCAATAACGATCTAATTTAGACTAATTTTTATGATCTGCATACCTAAAAATAATGAAGTATATTCTGTGGTGTGCAGTTCATAAAAATTATCATTAGTGGTTTTAAAATAAAATAAAGATTGGCAGAATATATCTGTAAAATAGGCATTCTCTCATTCCTTGCACACAGGTATACAAGAAAGCTTTGTTTCATGATTTGCTGATTTGGAAACACTATCAACTGATCGGTTTTAAGGCATTTTAATTCTTAATCTAATTATCTATGTACAATCCATAAAAATTTGCGTCAAAATCAATTTTTTGTACTGTTCTTCATTTTTTATTCTTTATTTCTATAGCAAATAATTGTGCAATTTTTTTAATAATAAAAAAAACCTATATACTGAATCATATTTGGATAAATGTAAAAAGGCTTAATATTGTGAAAATTGAAATTACCTACAAAATCACATCTAGTTACATCTTCCTCTCTTTTTTATACCAATCTAGACTAAGTTTGCAGATGATTGCATAACAACCAAATTGTTCAGTTTGGCTGTATAGTGCAGATACATATTTGCAGTATTATAGGGGGAATTTCTATCAATTTGTAACAAAATTAATTTAAAAACAAAGTTTCCGCTTCGAAGGAATCGGATATAAAAAGAACACTTGTGCGCAGGAATGGTATGTGTTTTAAATGAGACAATAGTCTATTTATATTTAAATATAATTTTTTTAATTAACATTTTATATAATGTGTTAAAGAATATAATCCATCCACAAATAATGAAAAGACTGCATAGGTTTAAGGCATCAGTTAAAACTCATTAATTGCATTTATTACTATAAATCTTACGCTCTGTATCCATAAATAACAAATCTTGTATGTGCAATTAATAACGCTAATCTTTCCAGGAACAATTAAAATACTATGTGAGCATCTTAAACCACGCATTTAAATCTTATCAAATATTGAATGGCTCTTTTAAGCCATTCTTAAAATCTTAACATTAGTTTTATGCATTGTAAGAAAATTATCCTCAAATAGCCAAATTATTGTCTTTATATTATCTATTACTGTTTGCCATTGCTTAGAAATAATATTAACATCTAAGTAGCTTTACTCTGAGAAAATACTTTCTCAAACTGAATTTATTCCAAAGAACTGCTGTTAAAATATTTTGACTGTCAGAATTGAATAATATAAATTTATAATCAGTAATATCACAATATATGAATTAATTAAATGCTACTATTTTTCATTATTATACTGGCGTTGCACGGAAGCCTTCTTTCGATAAAAACGTACCAGCTCTTGGGAAACCATGGGCTATAGGAGCAATCGGCGGATGGGGGCCGCTTAATTCATATGGGGTTGAGACTTCCAGTGGTTGCTCATATTCTGGATTGATAATTACGTTTGCAGAGTTACGGTTGCCAATTCCTGGTTCGTTGGTCCAGATGAGTGCTCGAAATCCGTTCTCATCTGCTGTGTACTGGACGGTCCTGTAATGCCCCATACCATTGGTCAAGCTGTAGGAACCTTGCACTTTTCCACTCTTGTACCGTATTTCACTCCTAGAGTTTCGTGGTTCCTCTTCTCCCTGTTGTATGTTGTAGCTAAAATAGTGATGTTTGTCATTGTCATCAGAATTTAGTTGGGGGTCCTGAAAAGAAAAAGCTATTTTTTTAAGTTTATCATTTTTAATTATTAACTACAATTTATAATCTTTCAATTGGACATTTTTTAAAACATTTATGCTCTAATGATAGATGGTGCTTCTTAACACAAAGATAACAATGCTTTTTCCGGTTACTTAATAAACTCCTGACCTGGTTGACACAAGACGCCTAAGCACGGTGGAAGGCCTTAGACACATCCAATTTATTTTGGATAATGAATCTGTGGCATTTGATCGTTCGATTTAAAATCCAAAACTATTGAGTATTTTATTTGCAAAACAATGATTGTTCCGCTAACACCAAAACCAGGGTTCTAAAAGCCACTTTAAATTGATTCGAGCCGAATGTACGTTCAAGTAAGTCATTAAACTATATTTAAAAGCATCGGAAGCATGCATTCATTTCAGGTGATGGAATTGATTCGAAACCAAACATTTATCGAATTACGCTATGTTCGAAAACATGAATACAATAGCATAGATTGACAAGTCAGTTCAAACCATTCATAGGGATCTGTGTGATAATAATAAAATTATAAACGCTTGTTGTAGATCTCATTCATAGTTTGATATATATTATGGAAGATAGCTCTTAATTTTATGAAATTATTAAATCCGCAACCAGTGAAAACATTTGTAGGTTATTGACGAGTAATGGTTACTGGGTTAAATCACTCTGAAAACAATTACCTCCCAATTTTATATCATGGCAAAATGTCAACTGTGTGATTTCAAATTTTTTCTCTATATCAAACTAGAAGAAAAGCCTTAAGCCTTACAAATATATGATACGCATAAGATATCAATTTTTAATTGGTTGAAGATCGCGATTGATTCTTTGACCAATCTATTTGCAACATTGATACTCACCATGTTGTGGCTTGAAGCTCCTACATAAGTAATGGAAATGAGTCAATTGATTATTTTACTGAGCTTCAAGCTTAAATATCAATTTTGGTATTATCATACCAATCCACGTGTAACACAATGAGGATTGGGTAGCTATCCTCTGTTATACTACTCGCTATCATATTTCTTAGCTTTATATGTATGTTCTGGATAAAAATAAAACTAACGTAACACTTAAATAATAAGTGAAGCATTTTAATACAATACATACCTTTGAAATCAGGATATTTTGGCATTTAACTCCTCCTATAACAACAATTAAAACCAGATATATCTGAAAAACATAAAAAAAGACAATTAACATTTTTTAATTTATAATAAAGAATCCTAGTATCTGATTTTCAAGCGATTATTTTTACTTTTCGTCAAAAAATCTTTATATATATATATATATACACACACACACACACATATATATATATATACACACACACACATATATATATATATATTTGATAATTTAGGTTGCCTAGTAAAATTTTATCTTATATCTTTAATTTAGGTAAAGGTATAAGCATGCCGGCAATAGGGGTTATAAAACGACATCAATTAATGCCTCTTTCAATATTTTAAGATACTGAAAGGGACTACATCCTAAAATAGGCTGCGGAGGCCTGGTTGGTTAGGCCGTCGTTCTCGTTATCACAGTTCAAATCCCGGTTTAACCGAAGATCTATCGTGTTCGCTAAGGGCTGCTAGGGCACGTTAAAACTGTATGTGGTCACAATGTCCTCCATGTAAAATGATACCTCTGGGAGCAGCAGGCCGAATATTGTGAATCTTCTGCTTCAAAACCATGAAGACTCCACCTGGCTGTTTCTATCAAACTGCTAGAGCCCAACTCAAGGCTTGGTACAGGGCAACACGCTGGTGCAACAATTACATCCTAAAAGGATTAGATTCCTAGTGGAAAAAATCCGAAAACTAACTTTCTTCTTTTGTAAAATAAACAAGATGCGTCAAAAAAGTATTAGAAAGTTATGGAAAAACTTCAATTTATTATTGACTGGCTGCTTGCGACAAACATGTGAATAACAGAGCCGGTACAAAAAACATAAACTTGTTTTTTTTTTTTTTTTTTTTTTTTTGCACCAGTTTACTTTTCTACAGCCCAGAGTTGGGTTCTACTTGTTGGTAGAAGCAGTCGGGCGTCAGTCTTCGTAGACTAGAAGCAGGTGATCCCCGAATACTTGACCGGCCACCTCCAGAGATATCATTTCGCTTAGAAGACATTGTGATCACGATTTATTTTATGTGCCCTAGCGGCTTTTACTGAACACGACGAATTTTCTGATTTACTCACTAGCTTTCGATAATGAGAACGATGTCATAACCAACCAGCCTCACGCTGCTTTTAGTTTTTATGGAAATAAGATATTTTCGTTTTTTAGTAAAATATTGTAGGACTTGTAATCAAGGTCTCCATAAATGTATCTAATGGCAATTAATTTTCCTCTTCTGGACATTTCGTGAAGTAAGTGTTCGAACTTGCGCACAAACCAATGCGCAGTGTATGCTTTCACATGTCTGTTCACAAGGCATTATTTGGTACTAAATCGCAATAGCTTAACCACTTTCGTTTACATTTTTCTATCTTGTTTAGTTTCCGAAAGAGAACCACAAACTTCCTAATTTTATGGCTAGTATCCTAATAAATCGTTTCTTTTTTCATTCCATTGCCATTTTCCAGGACTTCGACAATCTTTCCATGACTATAGTTGTTGGCTTTTAACAGGTAAGGCGATAAAACAGGACGTAACTGGGCTCAATAAATATTTTAAGATGAAAAGTGCTTGCTAAAAATAATCATAAGCAGCAATTCAATATTTTAAATATCGCATATTTGTTTTTAATATATATATATTGCAGGTTGCGCTCAGCTAAGTTAATGAAAGACCGGTTTTCCAATAATTTTTCTTTTATGTTCTTTCCCAGTAAAATTAAAAAATTACTATAAAATACAAAATTAAGGGAAAATATAAAATTATAATACAAACAATAAAAATTAGTTTTTTTATTCAAATATTATTAAATATTATAAATTATGAATTATTATGCTAACTGAGTAAACATTTGTAAATTAAATCCTACGTAGCATAAACTTTGAATCAATATTAAAAATTCTAGTCTGTCAAAGATGAATTAACTTTTAAAAGGGAATTACATATTTATTTTCAGGACTTAATATATCTGAGGGAATTTCTTCTTCATAAAAAAAATATGAAGTTAATAAACTGAATCACAACAAACATGCATGTTTGAAGCATCCGTATTGAACTCACGAACTGTGGAACTGTACTCTCTATAACCAGCTCGGTTAATAATGTTATAAATTTGGCTTTTTATTACTTTACAAATACTTTTTTACTCAAAAACAATTAATTTTATCTGCAATACCTGTAATAAACCTGTAATTTAAAATGGATTCTGAATCACTAAAAATGCATAAATTGGAGGTGAGGATCAAATCCATGAACTATTAAATTTAAGAGTGGAACACTGACAATTTAATCACTAACTTGGTTTCTAGTCTTGAGAAATTAATATAGTGTAAATAGTGCCTCCAAAATGAAGTCAGAAATTCGGCACGCAATGAATTGGATTCTTTATGGGAGCAAGTTATCGATCATAATTTAACGTTTTTGTTAAATATATATAAGTTTTTTATGTATTTAACTTGTTATTTGCATCAAACTCTTTTCGAAATAAAGATTAATCAAACTAGAAAAAAATTATTCTTATTGGAAAAAACTTTCTCAGGTGAACTTCGTGGTATTATCTATCGTAGATTTTTTTTTTTAATGCTGGATTTTTATTTTTTAATGTTACTGATTTCAAGCATATATTTAGATGTTGTTGCACTAGCATGCTTCTCTGTACCTAGCCTTGAATTGGGTTCTACTAGTTAGATAGAAGCAGTCGGGTGGAGTCTTCATGATTTTGAAGCAGGATCAAGCAGAAGATCCCAATACTTGATCTGCCACCCCCAGGAGTATCATTTCACCTGAAGGACATTGCAACCACTCTCTGTTTAATATGCTCCAACTGACATTAGCGAGCAAGATGGATCTTTCATCGACAGGGTTTCGAACTCACTATCTTCCGATAATGAGAACGACGCCCTAATCAAAGTGGCCACCACAGCCTATTATAGGATGTAGTCACTTTCAATATCTTAAAAAATTGAAAGAGGCATTAATTGATACCCTTTTTATAACCCCTGTTGTCTTCATGCTTATACCCTTATCCAAATTAAAGATGTAAGATAGAATTTAACTAGGCAACCTATATTATCAATTACATGATATAAGTGATAAAGTAAGCTTAAGTCAATCTCCATTAGATGATGAAGAGGTATATTTAGATATATTTTATCAGATATTTATAAGACAGTTGCATTGCGTTGAAACAAATCTGGGTATTAAAAATTAACCGTTGACGTACAGTATCGCCTGATTGGGTTCGTTGAAGGAAGCTTGTTAAAATGGCCTTGGCCTATAGTACAATTGAAGAAAAAATTCTTTAATATAAATAATTCTTAGTCCCTAAAATATATACGCTTTGTTTATTCAATGGGTGCCCAGAAAGTTGTCTGTTGATCTTTTAACTTTGGAATGCCAACCAATGTTATTAAAAATTTGTCAAAATATAAGAAATTTGACTTGCGTTATAAGACGAAAAGATGTATAGTGCACCCCTAGCAGTAAAATACATAAGCTATGATCCTACCTCAAAAGTTAAAGCAAATGCGTAAAAAAAAGTCAATTTCAAACTTGCGGATCTGCAATGTTCCAAACGATAATTCGAGCATGATACGGAATGATTGGTTTGTGAGGAACTTCCTATGTCGCGTGTGTCAGAAAATAAATATAAAATGTGTAATGTTGGCGAAATCAAGGCAGTCTTAAGATTAGCAATTAGATTTAAAAGAGATTGTGTGTTTTCATTAACTTAACATTTTATTAATTAATGATATGTTTAAAAATTATGTTTGCCGATTTAAACTAACCTTAAAGTGGATGTTTTGTCTTGTCTTTTTCATTATGCTTTTTTTCTGTTCTATTGTTAATATGTTAATGGATTGAATCAATGAAAAGCAGCTTCTCAAGCCGATGCTTTGGTCTTTATAGAAGAAATCGCTCTATTAGTAAAATGAACTTCAACAATACGTCTCAATACGATGTGACGCAGAGGAAACGTTAACTGACGTCATGGATATTTTAAACCAATGGGAATTATCACAGAGTGATGTGCCATAATCTCATCTGGAACAAATGAAACAACCACTTTTTTTTAAAAAAAAAAAAAAAAAAAAAAAAACCCTCATGATTTGTGGCTTAACAGAAACATGTGCAACTTGCATGAGATTCTCAGTGAAATCTTGTTTCTTTTTTGCACATTTTATTACGCAACTACACTGCAACTCGAAAACAAACCGATGCATCTTTCAAAAATTATCTTTCGGTGTTAAATTCGCGCTGTCAGCAACTTCTTTATAATTTACTTCGATTCCATTTCTCTTCTGTTATTCGAAATAAGACCGCCTATTTCTGAAATCTATCGCTAGAATGGCTGCAAGTTGCCTCGACTAGTAATGAATATTTATCTTTATTGAATTCCAATATTCAACTTATCGGGAGTCCAATGACCACAATTTACTCTTTCCTTATATTAATAATTAATGAAATACAATTTTCTTATATAGATTTTAGTTTCAAAAATTTTACTTGCTACTAATGAAATTAGAATAAACAGTATAAAAATAATACAATTGAAACAAATAAACAGATTGTGTAAAATTTGGAATAAAGGACAAAATGTTTAACATAGGAAGACGTACGAGACACCAAAGCTCTTGGTTCTGCGGTCCAAGATTTGACAGAAGTGACGGTCAATACAAAGAGCTATAAATTTTTTCTACATGTTTGCTATTGTATTTAGTTACGAAAAAATGTATTAAATTTATAAGTTTTAGTTTACAGTAAAATCATATCAAGACTGAATTCAATGTAGAAAATTTGGATTGGTTACTTGATTGGTCGCTCTTCACTTTTTGTGCTAAAGAGCTCATTCGCTAGGAATCTATAGTATAAGATGGTTCTGAATCACAGACATGCCTGAAATATGTAAATGAAAGCCAAAGCAGCTTTCGACAACCAAATGGAGAAAAACACTTTGAAACGTTGCAAACATTAAGAGTCTGCCAAAAAACTTTCGGGTGCAATAGATGTTGTCATGTTGAAATCAGGTTATTATAAAATTAGAAAGTAGTGGCTAAAAGAAAACGTACCCAGCTTTCGATTAGGAAAAGTAACAATGTTGAGCATTTTTCATTATCAATATTTTTTTTAAGTTTGGTTAAAAACAGATCGAATCAGTTACACAACGTTTAAAAATTCTCTTCATTTATGAGCTTCTATCAACTTTCCAATCTGCGATGTGTTAGGAAAAGAGGAAAAACGTTCGCATCAATGGGGAAAAACAGCACTTTTTCAAAAACTAAAAAAACAAATGTCTCTAAATATATATATATATATATATATAATATTGTAGAAGGTTAATAATAAAGGGTATATGTTATGAATACATAGCAGTTTTAAAAAGGAAGAAAGAAACATATCACCGCTCTTGAAGCGAGCGTTGTTCCGAAAAGACGCACGATACCATAAACAGTTTCATTGGGAGTTGTTGCATTAGCAGACTTCGCTGTATAAAGCCTAGAATTAACTCTACCAGTTAGGCGGCAGCAACCAGGTACTAATGTTAGTAATTTAGGCTAGGAGCAAACTTGAACGAAATTAGCCAGAAAACTGACGCCGACAAACTTAGGCGAACAAGTGACGTCAGAAAACGTCGCAAAATGGCGTTCCGAGAGAACTTTAAAGTTTTCTAGAAAGTTAAAAATATCTGGCAGGGCACCGGCAACAAAGCAAATTATTTACCTTTTTCTTTTGTTTTTCTCCATTTGAAATAATGTTTGCGTGATTAACTTTTACCAATATTTTTATGATATGAAGATTAATTGCGGAAAATTCCTCGCAAAGATCATTAAATTAATTTTTGAACATTAAATATCACTTTTTTATTAAATTATTTATTAATGATGATAAAAATAAAGAAAATTAAATGAAAAAAAATTATCTTTTTATTTAAAATAAATTTTATTATTAAAATAATATAAATTATTAATTAAAATAATAATAAAATATTAATATTATAAAATAATAAAATATTAATTAAAATAATTTTTTATTTAAAATAAGTTTTATTATTAAAATAATAAAACTTATTTTAAATAAAAAAAAATAAAGAAAATTTATTTTATATAAATTAACATTTTATAAAATGTATTAATTTTATGAAATTATAAAAATCGAAAACATCGGTGAGAGATTTGAAAGATAGAACCTATTTTGAGAAATATAAGAAGTGTTCTATTCTGGGAAATGCGTCATATTTCCCACAAAACACCTGATATATGAGAAGGGTTGTGTTAATACAAAACATGGATTTTTTTAGGAGAAATAAATAAATTGCGATTAAACATTTTATTTTTTTATATTTAAATATATCTTTAAATTTATTTAGATAAAAGGCACAGAAGATCATATTCTGCATTTAAATATACTGTTTTTAATATTATTTAAAACATTAATTATTGTGTTTAATATATATAACTGAAACAGTTATTTTGCTACATATTTTATGTTGTTTAGGTTGCTTAGATGTAACAGGCTTTTAACAAGATGAATTCAATATTAAATTTTAAAAAACTTGGAATTAAAGTAATATTTGTTAATAAATCACGTATATATTGCTGAGCCAAATTAAGTTTAAATATTAAGATACAATAATGTAAACATTTTTTGGTTGTGGATTAAGGTCAGTATGTGTGTAACTACCATTTATTTTTGATTATACAGCTAAAAGTCTGTGTATATATAATTAGTAAAATTTAATTATCATTGTAGAATTAGTTTAGATTTTTCGAGTATTATATATTTTTTTTTTTTGTTTTTTATAAAATAATTTACATAAAAATATTTTAATACTATTTGAATTGTGTTGATAATTTGCTTTCCATTTATTTAAAGATTTATAGCTATTATAAAAAAGTATCTCAAATATTTTTTAACAATATATCATATTCAAAATAATGACGTAATTCAAAGAGTTTGATTAAATTTAGATTATATGAAATATACAGTAGTTTTGTTAAATAATAATAATTTTCAAAAAAAATAATCAAAATATATAAAAAAATACATTCTCTGAGTTTCAATATATATATATATAGACACACACACACATCAGATGTCTCGATAAATAAACAGCCACAATAAAACTGATATTGCTCATTAGTCAAAACGTATTTAAATAATTCAACATGATGCAAATATTTTCATTGGTTCAATTGAACAATGGCGTCACATGGCATGACGCGAATATTTTTTCTCCGAGAATTCACGAAGAATTCTCCGAATTTCACCGGGGAATTCTACAGTAGTTTGCGCAGGGTCTTAGAAGAAAACAACTCCGATACTTGACTTGCCACTGCCGAAACTTCACTTGGAAGACATTGCGACCACGACTTACCCGCCTTTAGTAAGCATGACATATCTTCTGTGAAGCCGGGATTTGAGCTCACTATCTTCCGATGATGAGAACGACTCCTTAAGTAACTTGGCCACCCCAGTATCTTTTCACAAATACTAACCTTAATTTAATTTCACCAAAGGGAGGATATCGGAATACTTTCAAGAGCATCTACCTGGACACACACACAGGCAGAAAATAACTGCTGTAACCACTGCCGACTTTTCAACAGTCGTTGGAATGTGTGTGGATGATTGGGCATCGTATAACTAACTATTAAAGAATGTTATTTTAGTGTCTACCTCATACATTTCGAACAATGAGGTATTTTCAGATATAAGGGGCCATATTCCATGTCACAGGGAGAAAACCAGTAAAACTCCTAAGCACCCACCCGCCTTTTCTTCTGCGTGCAGATATGCTTTTCATATGAAGAGGAGAAAAGAAGAGCATGCCTCTAGAGCAAGGTAAGAGCTCTAAATTATCACAAATTATAATTTCTGAAATGTTGCAAATGCTCTAAATATTTATGAAGTTTCTACATAAGACATACAGTAAAAATTTAAATTAATATACTAACAATCAACTATGAATTAATATACTCTCAACTGATGAAAAATTAAAGTTTCTAATGAACAACCAAACATAGAACTAGCAATTATTAACATATTCACTCGAAATATTGAATAAGTTGGCTTATTTTGTTGATTTATGTTAAAATTTTACAAACGGAAACTAATTGTACGGAAACTTATTGCTCCAAGCTAAAATTGTGATTCCGAATCACTATAGTACTCCAAACCCAGGATTCCTGTGACTTATTGTTAGGGCTACGCTCTCGAGAGCGAAAGGACCCGGGTTTGATTCCAGCTACTGTAAGAGAACAGTTCTTTGTCTAGTGTTTATTTCCTTCTGACACGTAAATACGTCCCATTATCTATGAAGTTAACCCAGAAGGCAATTTATTCAGTGGATATGATTTACAATAGCTTTAGATTGCCCCTTACTCAGTGTCCAACAACGTAACTTGAAGTAGGATTCAAATCCAAGAACTGCTGAAATGAAAACCAGAGCCTAATCAGTCAGATACCCGCTCAACGTTATGTATTTAAGATTGAAAAACATTTCATTTATAATTCTTGCAAATATCCTCATAAGCAACACATTTACGGTATATATTATTAATAATCAACAATTTAAATGAATTTTATGGATAATTTATATTGATACTTACGGACGTCATTTAGATTCAGGCACGAAGCAAGACAGCATATATGAAATTGTTCGACTCGCAGATATTTTATGTAACCAACCAGTTGCACAAACTCTCCCTTTAGTGGGAGAGCCTTGACAACTCACTTATTACGTCACATGACCACAGGCAATAGGGTTTACAACTTGCACGTAACTGCAAGACATAACCTCAAATATTATTGTAACTGCAAAAAGCAGTTGTCATTCAATTAAGATTTTGAGTGAAGTCTGAATAAAATAAAAAAGGTCAGGTTAAATAAATAAAAAAAATCTACCTTTTTTCATTTGCATATTTTAATGCACAAATCAATCAATTGTTACAAGTTTCTGCAAAGATTCTTCTTAAGCTTTCTTCAGCCTTAAGGAAAAACAATAAAAAGTTCTTTTCCATTACCTTTTTTAATTCTGCAGGTTTAACAATAAGACAGTAGGCAATTTCTTCATTAGAAGTAAATCTGCGCGTTATGTGATTATTTTCTTGTCAACGCACTTATTTTAAAAGCGCAGACAAATGGGTTCTTCAAATAAAATCATAATTGATATAATTTGGAGAGTAAAATGAAAATTCGGACAATAAATTGTATGAATGTTTAATTTTATTCGTGCGTTTATTTTTAATTTTGATACATTCAGTCAATAAGAACATTTTATTTTGCAGATTTTGAATGCTTTAAGGATGTACTAAAAATGATAATTATCCACCTGTGAACAGTTTCCAGGAAACTAAGCAGAAAGTGAAATGAACAATGCATTGGTTTGGTTGATTTTCATTCAAGTTATTTTTTGTACACGAAGGCTAAATTACATAGACATTTACTATTTAAAGTGGATTCCGAACCACTAAATTTGTCCTCAAAATGGGAATCGAACTCGCGAACACTTGAACCAACGGCAAAAATCATTCGGCATATCAGAGATTTTGTCTCTAATTTAAGAATTCATTCACTCGGATTCTTGTCTCGTGCGTGGTGCGTTTTCAGTGTCTCTGAGTTCACTAGTTCGAGTCCAAGTCAAATCTGCTCTCGAGAGCAAAGTAGCCATAAAGCGACCATTCACCAAACGAAGACGCAAAATAACTTTGGAAAAACAACATAAACCTTACAAATGCAATTCTTGTATTATCTGCTCTTTACTCTAATAATCATAGAATACTTTTTTCCTTCCCCCCAAAATCTAAACATGCAAGAAAGTTCCAAACACGCATACCAGCTTCTGCCATCTATCGCGGGCCGCATCTCCCAGAGGGAAACGTATATTTAGCTTTAGGGAAAAAAACGTACTTGGACATTTTTTATGAGATAAAAGCTGTTTCGTACTGTGAAATGAGGTCTCACGCATATATCATCAAATTAAATCGGATGTGTTGAGAAACTCTAAAAAAAATTACTTTTAGTTACAAAGTAATCACATATTAAAATCGGGTCTCTCTCTCTCTCGCTTCCATTATTCACGAGCCAGGGCTTTTCCGACTGGTGGTGCATTGGAAAAGTCGAAAACAAGTTCACTAAAATAGACAAAAAACATTGTACAGAAATAGAATAAAAGTAAATATATATATATTTTGAAAGAACTACATTGCGATCATAGAAAACAGGAGATGTCCGATATTGCATATACATTTTTATGCCCCATACGGGACAGTTCTTAAAAGGTGGGAAAGATAAAGCATCCTTTCTTGAAGTGAGCAAAGTTCCGTGAGCGAAATTCGACAATTCTTTTCCAATCGTGAAGTTTCATTCTGAATTCAACATCAAAAGATAAATATTGGGTTGGCAACTAAATTCCCGCTGTTTTAAATAATGTTGTTAAAAAGGTTTTTTTTTTTTTCTATAAACATATACAAGTAATTAATAACGTTTTCCCAAAGTTCAACAAGTTTTTCGAACTCAACTGGATGTCCACAACGGAGAGCGTCTTTGAGATCAAGATTTACCTATTTGAATTTTGCATAACAATCACGGGCGATTCTTTCAGCTATATAGAACCCATTCCATACACAGCACAAATATTGTGAGCAGCTTCTGCGGCCTTAAAACTTTGATTAAAAACAATAAGATGTCGAAAATGAACATTCTTCTCAATTTGACATTACATGTTAATGATCTGTAAGTAACAAAAAAATGTATCTTAGCACCAACGAAACATATTTAGGTGTAGAATATTATATTCTCGTTCAAATGACGTACAAATTCGTGCCAAAAGTGTTTGTCACACAGATTTTACCAATTTAAAAAAAAAACGATGGGAAGTTAGTTGCCAATTTAATAGAATAATGATTAATAGATTTACAAACATGGATATTATTGTATGTAATATATATTTATCGTATGATTGATATTACTGCATATATATATACATTATCATCTTCAGAGATAAAGTACCAGTAAATTTTTCAGCCATGACTTATACCCAATTTGCAGCGTGTAATTTCATATGAAGACGTATGTAACTTAACAGATAATAAAAGCATTCCAGAAAACAAACAGTATAGTAAAATCGTTTATATCCATATTCTCCATTACAAGACTTTTCTACATGCGATCTTGAATTTCGCATACTATAAATCATTGAATGCAAAATTAATCTTTCTTCACGATAACACAATAATTTAAAGCTTATAACTTTTTTTATTTTTTTAAGGAACTAAATTTATGAGTATAATTAAAAATTGAATGAAAGTCTAAATAAGTTGTTTGTCGCACACGAGATCTCATTAAACTGCGACCGATGCTATAAAGTTGATTCCGAACCACTACAAACATCCAGGCGCAAAGTGGGAATCTAACCCACATACTGTTGAACAGAAGACAAGAAAGCTGATCATTCGGCTACTAGCTCGAAAAGCAATGTAAGAATATAAAAGTTTCACTACTAACAGAGATAGATAAAAAATTGACCATGTGTTTAAAAACAGAAAAAGTATGCCGTTTTTTTCTGCAAGAGGACAATGGTCTGGATAAAACCAAAACAGAAAAAGTTCTTCCAAGGAATATATAAATAACATTGATATTTGGGCCAATAATGACTTGCGATAATGATAGGACTGGCTAACATGTTCTAGGTTCGATTCACACCATTGCTAAACAATGGATTTGGTTTGTAGTCACTTCTTACACTAGATGTCTCCATGGACCGGTAGATAAGAACAATATGGATTGCTACACATAACCGCGCCCAAGATGGGATTCAGATTCATAAACTGTTGAACTGAAAACCAGCAGTTGAATTGCAGGTTTAGGCGTGAAATAATGTAAAATGTCCAATCAGCGTTACTTGGATTTTCTCTCAAGCAATCCTTGA